>JAQGBT010000323.1:0-58235 GCA_034698585.1 Disparrhopalites patrizii
AGTTCAAAAACTGAGAATTTTCGAATTTTCTAAACGAAATAAATTATTTTTATTATTCCATCACTAATTGCGAACATCGTTTTGAAATTCAGCAACGCCTTAAAAATCACGATTGATTGATAGTTTTTCAAAAAAAATCTTTTTAAATACTTTTGCGAGTGTTCCATATTGCGTAGACGTATTTTGGAGTCACTTGTCGGAATTATTAATTAAATTATTTTATCAAAACAGAAACTAACCAGAAATATATTTCCCTAACTCACCATTAAATTTGACGCTAGAAATACATTCAATAAATTTAATTTGGCTCTTGAGGGAGATACAGACCAAGGGATAATCGAATTTTCTCATTTTTTTCACTTGGCGCGGAAAAATCGTCATAACTTGTACCATTAAGTCTGATTTAAATGGATTTTTTTTTTGTATATGCGAATGGAAGCATTTCTCAGCAAGAAATTCTGCGCATTGTACATAGCATGGTTTTTCGTTTTGCAAGACCACCGGAACATAAAAATTTTGTCCCTGAAAGAGGAATAAAAGAAATGATTTTGGCGAAAATTGAGATTATTTAACTTGTTTTGAAAATACCCCCGTAACTTGGCCAAGAATGGCGGGATTGGGATAATTTTTGTCTAGATTGGCATTAAATTTCTCATGAAACATGCATAGTTTTTAGCAGTGGAGGGAACCTATGGACAGAGGGGGGTATATCGTTTCTTGGGATACTGCCCATATGTACACGCTGGCTCGGCTAAGTGGGGGGTGGCGGAATTGCAGGAAGGAAAGAGCAGGTCACTTGCTTTTTCCGTATAGTTCGAAAGGAATTTGAACGACAGCCTTTGTACCAGTAGATGTACCGGTATTAAAACTCCTTAGGTACTTAACTGTTTCACTTTCACCGGAAGTGGGTTTTAATTTCTTGAGCTTGTTTCATTTTTTGTTTCGTTTTGTATTCAGAAAAAATTATTGTTTGTATTTAATGAAAATAATGATATTGGTGGTGTTTCCTGCATGTACGCTTTAAACGGAAGTTATACGTCGTTCAAAGTATGCATACATACTATTCCCTCATATTTTGATGCATCCATGCCGGATGCACCACTCAAAACTCACAGTAATACGGACATGCAAGCCTTCAGTACACGGAGTTGTGAATACAACACATTCTTTTTCTTAATTTCCTTCTTTTTAGATGGGGATTTTGGGAAAATGTTGAGCTCAAAACAAATATACAGCAGTCAGTTTTAAAAGGTCCAGATCAAGTGATAAGGGATGTGACAATATTTTTTATCCTTTTTTAATGACTCATCATACATTCCCAAAAAGTGGTGAAGAACAACCACAGAACCATTTATTTTTTTTCCACCCTCAAACCACACATCCAGATTAATTTATTAAATACTTTAGCTGCAGGAAGTCTCAGGAATTCCACAAAACACGAGCCTCACAGCTGTCATTTCTGTTGGAAATGGTGTCATGTGGAAGCCTCAAGTTACGTACATGTTCACCGACATTATCATATGGGCATTAAAAATTCTACACCATCTTACGTAATTCCAACTCACAACCAATTTAAATGGTCGAAATACTCAGATGTCCAAGGATATTATATGTGGTTGGCATATCAAATTTCTGGGGTAAAAATGGGAGATTGGACACAGTAATAAAGCACTTGAGTGTGTGCGTGTGCCAAGGGCTAAAATTATCTTGGGGGATACGACGATACGAGTGTAACTTAATTCTTTGTATTTGCGTAGAATGAGCATCCAGCAAAGGATTCTTGTAAAAGTCCAACGTTTAGTCCGTGGCAAAACTCACAAACATTATGACGATTGTTGACTTTTGTGTATTTACTATTAATACATCATTACTGTCGGGACAGTTCGTTGGCACCGACTTAAAAAAAAAAGGTTTTTGGACAAATATTGTAGGGCAGTGGCTTTATTTCACCAAATGTGTACTTAAGAAGCACTTAATGGCTACTCTCAACGAGTAATGACCATGTAACACTTGTATATGTATGTAAATGAGTCAGTGGGAATGCAATGCGACAATAATGTAAAACAAATTGGGACACTCGTACCTGAAAGTCTTCTCATAATAACCTATTTCCCTTGTTTCTTAATCGGTTGTTCAGTCCCACAGATTTTCCGTGTGGTGTAGAATCTATTCTGGTCCAGTTTAATTAAATCCAGGATTATAGCGATTTTATCACAGCCTATATCATGCTTACACGACTTATAGAGCGTTTGACAACCGTATACGGAAAGAAAATGGGCGTTTAGTTTTTTTTAATTACTCTGTAGAAGGGAAGGGTTTCGCGGGGAAACTGGTTGAAAAAGAACGGCATAAAATACGTGTTTAAAATGTATTGAGATGGGAATGAACGATGTTGACAATTTTATGAAAAACTTTGTAAATTTTCTCGTCTTTACCAGGTACGAAAGGGTTGCGAGGAGGAGAAGAACTTCACCTTCGACCCAATTTCCCAACTCCCGGTCACAAACATGCGAACTGGGTACACGTACAAAAATTATTTTTGCGCCATATGCAATAATCAATCCCTGAGGGACAGATTGGAACTCTGGAAGCCTCGACTGGAGTGTCCATCCCTCACGAGAAGAGAGAACCAGAACAGGGAAAATATTGCGGATAACTTAGTCTACCGACGGGATGAGGGGAATTGGGGCATTGTGACCAATAGTGGGGTCAATCGGGTCCAGCACTGGTCCGCTTGTCTGGTCGACCCCGTCGTTCCGGAAACGGTGGAGTACCTTGTGAGATTCTGTAAGCCCTCCATTAAGGACTGCCCCGAAGGCTACAACAACACGGATGTTAGTGAAAATATGTCCTTTTAAATATTTTTCTTGTATTTTTATCGTTTTTTTTTTGTATCCCTTTGTACCTGCATTTGTTTCCCCAGTTATTACGCATTTTTATTGTATCTTTGGAATTTGTTCATTATTATTTTATGGTACTTCCAGATTCACGCAAAATGTTTGAGCTACACCGGAACAGTGTATCATCTGACGGAGGGGTATAAAAACGTACACTGTGCGATTTGCAACGGGATTTTGCCGGAGAATCTAATGTGTGATCAGCACGGGTACCTCCGGAAGGCCTACCAGTATGAATTTGACCAAGCGGCCTTCTCCCTCCTTTTTGACCTCAATCCACAGGCGGGGACGAATGTGGGGAAACTCAACAGATGTGATGAGAATGAGATTTTTGACCCTTTTTTCAAGAAGTGCCGCTCAATTCTCTGTTTCCCTGGACAGCAGTACGTGGATGGGGAATGTACATCCAAGTCCACGACAGTGTCCAACTCTTTGGACACGAAAGACCTTCGCGGGGAGAATTCCAATGTGCTGGAGCAAACTTCGGGAGTGAATCAAGTTCAAAATAAATTTGAAACTTGTGTCAAGATTGTGTTGGATAAGCAGGAGTATGAGGTTTTGCCGAATGGAACGGTCTACGTCCAGTATTATGGGGTCATCCTCTCTCGACGGGAATATGCGGTTCAGTCCAATAACAAACTTGTGATATGTGCTCCGGAAGCGTCAACGTACTACGTGGACAAATTTGGCCCTGTGATTGGCTACCTTAGCTTTGCCGGAGTCCTCATTTCCGTCATTTGTATTCTCTTGCATTTGACGGCTTGTTGCATCGTCCCGGAACTTCGGAGTTTGTCCGGCAAGAATTTGGCGTCCTTGTGCGTGGCTCTTTTGGTCTCTTACTCCATGTTTCTGGGACTGCCCTTTGTAGAGATTCGAAGCACCTCATGTACAGTCATTGCCATCATCCTCTACTACAGGTATTTGGCTGGCCATAAATTCTGATTCTTAATATTTTCCCCATGTTTTCCATTTTTCCCATTTTTCCCATTCTTAATATTTAATTCGTTTTAACAATCTTGCGCCATTTTTTCTCCAGCTTCATGTCAGCCTTTTGCTGGATGCTAGTCCTGGCCTGGGACGTGTCTGCGAGCTTGAGGAAAGCCACACAGGAACTACGGATATCATCGGGAGCTCAGTGGACGAGATTCTTCTTTTACTCATCTTTTGGCTGGATATTTCCAGCTCTTTTGGTCACAGTGGTGGTCGTGGCCGAGTTTTTCCCGGCAGAAATCATGCCCTGGCCGTACGTTCCCAATTTCGGGAAAGTAAACTGTTGGTTTGGCCAGAAGCCCGCACTTCTCATTTATTTTGTGGGTCCAGTAGGATTTATTCTCTTTCTCAACATTATCCTTTTCATTGATTGTGCCCGGTTAATCACTTCCACTACAATGGGCACATCGAAAGCCAAAGCATGTGGCCCCACTCAACAAAATTTTAGGTGAGTGAAAGTGCATCAAGAGTGAAGTTTTTTTTATTCACACTAAATTGTACCGGAAGGAAGTATTGATGAATGCCTGATGATTGCAGATTGTACCTTCGTTTGGCCCTCTTAATGGGAATCAGCTGGATCTTGGGGATCGTGGCGGGGTTTGTAGATATTCCATTCCTTTGGATCGTCTTCGTATTCGTTAACACCCTGCAAGGCCTCTTCATCTTCTTGGCATTCACCTGCTCAAAAAAGACCAGGAAAATGTTGAAGGCCAAATTATGTTGTGGAACCAATAATCTGAATGCTTCCTGGACATGGTCAGGGATTGTGGGGAACAACGTGGCCCGATCCGAATCTTCCTTGGCACCCAGCAAGAAACGGTTGGGCTTGGAAGGGAAAGAGATCCGGGAGCATCACTCAATCCCACTGCCGTTGCAAAATCACAGCAGCTACAACCATAATAATCACAATCATCATCACAGCTTACATACTCAACGTCTTAGTCAGCATATACTTTACACTGAATCTTCACCTCACTTTACAACAGGCATGGGTAAATCTGATGATCGAACTGTCACATTGGGGGAGAGTGGTGACATGAGTTCGTAACAATCTTTTGTGTCTTATATACCCGTTACGTGCTCACAAATTATTCAGTATCTCTTCAATGCTAAAACATTATTCTATTTTTTTTTTCGAGTTTACGATTGTACATAACGATTACAAATTATTTTGAATTTGTATTTGTATACCAAGTCAGTTGCCTTCTTCTTAATCTAAGCTAGAAGTTAGGTATGTACATACATACACATACATACGTGCCTGGGTATTAAAACACACCTATGTGGAGGGTGCCGAGAAATAATTGTCACCCATCTACCGCTATGGGACTGCGATAATAATGAATATAAACTCTGCAGCCTTTTATGGCGGATCTATGAAATTGTTTTCCAACCCGATCCAACCAAGATTGGCCAAATTATGGCTGGACGTGTTTGAAAATCTCAATTTCCGACAAGGTCGAATTTGCCTCCGATTCTGCATCCATGGACAAAAATTGAAAGTTATATTTAATTTTTAAATAAAATATTTTTTACCGAATTCTCCGTTAAATTTGACGTTACATCTGTCAATTATTTTTGTACTGGTAGACAAAATTTGATTTTGTCGAAAATTTAGGTTTTTGACCTTGGTTATTTCCTGTCTCATCTGAATGGTGGTGGCTGTAAAATCCGTTGTAAAATCTACGTAAAATGCATGCTTTTCCCATTTTGTATGGAATCATAATTTGTCCCCGGAGACAGAATCAGGAATAGCGATTTCGGTAAAAATTCAGATTGACATTGTCCTGGAAAAATCACCGTAACTTGCACTTGGTCGAATTGGTCGCACTTGGATGAAAACAATTTTCCTATAGATCCATATAAAATTTTACAGATAATAGAGATTTTGTTATTCTATAGCATCGCCGTATCGCGATACATAGGATGGCAAGTGTTTCTTGGTATTCCGTATGTATAGGTAATATTGAAGGGAGTATAGCAAATTAAAAGTAAATTAAATAAAAATGAAACGTTGTAAAAAAATACTTTAGCTTCAGTTATTATAAACTTTATTTGGCATCATTACGAAATCCGTGGTGCTACCTAATGAGAGTCACACCACAGTAATTTTTCTATCCATTTGTATAGAATATTGCGCTGCTGATTTATTAGTTACGTCTTACAATATAATCGTCGGAGTAGCATGTGTTACACGAATTAAATTGATTGCGGAAGTCGTACTCCGAGAAGAAAATAAATGCATTTCTTTATTTAGTCAGAATAAAAAATTCAATACGAGCACCTTTATCTTAAGACCAACGCGAAAGTGGAATTTGGCTTTTAGAAATGCAATTGCACTGGTTTCAATAGGTAAACAACTGCGAATATATAAAATTGTTTTCTTATGCTAATTATTTAGTTTGACTCAAGTCCTAAGCCTAAATCCATCCACCGGTCAGGGACGAGGAGGAAGTACCGGTCCATGGCTTCACAAAATCTTCTTTGGTACTCCTCAGGTGAAACCACAGTAGGCATCTTGCCCTGACCTCCAAGAATCCCAGAAGATTTTACGAAGTTCTCAATTTTCTTATCCCACGTGAAAGTTCGAATGTAGTCTGCGATTAAAGGTTGATATTAGTCCAATATAGCAGGATATTAGCATTTCCTTTGGTATACGAGTTTTTGCTCGCAGTAATTGTTAAAAGTTCATGAAAGCGATTGAAATATGCTAAAAACGCTCACCTATAACGCCTACCACCAGTTCATTCTTAGGTTCATCGAAGCCAACCAGTAACGAATAGTCCATTACCATTTGCGTAGACAGAAATTTCGAATCATTGGCCAGCGCAGTGGTCAGCACAGTTTTAGTATGTGGTCGAATATACAGCGGGTTTTCGCAAGCCACTGTCGTAAAAATCAAAATGCGATAATAACGTGAATACGAAAATCTACACGCAACGGCATTATTTTAACTCCTCTGCCTACAATTATACATGTAAAAAACATATTAATTTAGTTTTCAAAATATCAATGAACTCACTATTAACGAGATTCTCGTCCAGTAAGACTAAATCTTCCTGCTCCTTGCCGGAAATATTAGCGAGTCTGTTTCTTATGGAACCTTTCAGGTCAAACTTCTGGGTAATATTTCGTTCGTAAAACAGATTTTCCATGATTAAAATATGCATCTTCGACTGTGTGTTCGTAGAAGAGTTTCGGTATCCTACTCTGTATACACCCACTATTTTGGCTAATACTGTTGGTTTATTCCCTTGGTAGATTCCTCGAATGTACTCAAAATAATTCGGGGCGAAGTCAAGAAAAGACTGTATCTCAAACTTTGACATTTCCTTCACAACAAATCGGTCATCAAATGTTTTGCAAAAAGTGGACCCAGACTTTCCTCCGGTGGCATTCCAAGCTACACACCGCGAAATAGAGCGGACGTAAAACTCCTCAGGTTCAGTCAGCACAAGTGCTCGAAGCTGTCGAAAACGCTCCGCAAAATAAACTCGACAGTGAAACTTGGCCGAGCTGCTTCCGAATTGCACTTCAATATTTTCCGTGCTTTTTATTGGCCTAAAAATGAGTTTTATCGTGTAATTTTTATATTCAGCAAACAAACATGACATAACGACACTGATCATACATAACATCCGAAAATGAACATGCAGTTCTCAGGATGTAACGTGACCAGTATAAAAAATTATAGTAACTGAGTTTTAGATAATGGAACTAAAATTAAGCGGAATGGAGTTCCATTCAACTTACTTTTCTCTGTCTTTGTCTTCACCCTCCAATTCTAGCAACGCCTTTTCAGGAATACCATCTGATGTTTTCGAGTAATAGCTTATTCCAGCCACATGCACGTCCTCCACGTTCCCGTCAAATTGTTTCATTTTCTTACTGCAACCAATGTAATAATTGATAATGAATTCATGTACCGTAAAATCAAGTACAAACGATATTTTCATTCTATTATTTTTACCTTAATACTTCTTCTTCCTCAACTGCTTTGATTGTTTTAGCTGGAGAGATTTTTAGGTCCGCTAGTTTTGATTTGTATTCGTGGGAACTTAAAGCAAATGCAACAACGGAACTCGGTTCACTTTCATGAACAGACAATGGAAGTGAGCCCCCGGATGACAAAAAATAGTGTTCTGTGGGCATCCATGGAGACTAAAAAAATTAATAAATTAACATAATTCATTTAAACAGTGGGTTTGCTAACACAAAATAATGCCCCTGTTTAGAAGAATGGTTCAGAAAAGTTAATTATTTAAAACCTAGCCCAGAATAAAAGCCAATAAATAATTACCTGAATTACTTGACCTACAGCTGACCCCGTCAGTAAATGCGATATTATAGTTTTGACTGTATTACTTCCCAGCTTTTTTTCCATCTTAACATCCTGGGGTTCTTCAATGATGCCATCATTTACAACTCTGTTTTTATCAGAAGTTTCCAGTTTTGACTTTTCCAGGTGTTCTGGGCGTGGGGGTTCATTCGCAGCCGCAATTGACGGGATCGTGTACTTGGCCATGAAATTTTTACTAATGATGTCGTCATGAATTTCATTTGTTAGTCTGTCATCACTAGGATCTACAAGAACATTGTCATCCCCGGACTGACCGGAGAAGTTCGTCAGTTCATCAAGTACACCAGAAATACTCATGTCTACAGTACTGCCGGAACCTAGGAACATAAATAATTTACGCGATGTGAGATTCTAGGACTAGGTAACACTGCAGATGAGAGATATTACTACAGAAATCATTGCATGTGGATGTAAAAATAAAAGCTTACTTCTGTTTCCTGGAATAAATTCTCCACTAGATTCGTAGGCATTTTCTTCGATTAATTTAATCGTGTCTTCACAGTCTTTGTTGGGTGCAACAACAGTATTTCCCACCGCAACAGCTTCATTTTCATTTTTCGGCGCAACTTTGCCAACTTGTTCGTGGGATTCCCCATCAACTTTTGCTGCTCCTTGCTGAGACATACATACAACAAGAAATTACTTCTTCATCATATCATCATACCGATCTCCCAATCAGTCCTTAATACCCTGTATAACAGCATGTGATATACCGATCACGTCACAGAACTATCGTCTTTAGACAGAACTATAATATGTATTTGCTACAAGGAATGAACTTTGTAATTAAATAAGAAACTCAATTATTTTGGTTCACAGTAAGAAAAATGATGATACACGTATTGTTACTACCTTGGCAAGCTTTTCTTCCTTTTTCCGAAGCGACAGCATATCATGTAGTTTGACATTCCACGACTGAATCGTTTCTGCGATACAACCGCGTAAGTAAGCTATAGAATCTGTAATTTTCCATAGAAAAGTCTCCATTTCTAGGAAAACAAATATTAAACGCATTGTTTATTTGCATATGCCCATTATCTGGCTTCGATTGGCAACGTGAGAGCTTTGTACAAGAAAATTTCGTACCTTTTTGCTCAAGTTTCTCAGTCTCAGATGTAGGAACTGTCAAATTAATCTGTATCTCTTCTATCTTTGACCGGAAGACCACCCTCTCTGCCTTTAAATGGTCAAGCAAGGAGGTGACTACATCTGCAGAGAAATTGATGACATTATTGCAGCATGAAGTATATTACAAGTATCTCGTTAAAAATCAGATATTATATTTATATTTATCTACACACCTTCCGCTCTAGAACCAGCCGAAGTCTCCTTGAGTGACACTAAAGCTTCTAGTATACTGCTGTATACGCCATGTCCTGTAATAGCGACAACCTTGACGTCATCAATTAACTGATGTACAGTTTTTGGTTTACTGTTAATGCTTAAGCTAGTAGCCGGTAGGAAAATTTCCCAAAGTTTAATCTGCGAATACCTGAAAACGTTTTTGTGATAAGTATGTATGCGATTTACCTTCGTATATTTAATATTTACATTGAAATAATTGTAACTAAAAGTCAGCTTACTTGAACCAAGAAATAATGTTGTGCTGAGCATAGTAATGTATAAAATCGTGATGGAGGGAATGTTGACAACGCTGATCGAAGCCTCGTCTTTCATAAGCCTGGCCATGAAAGCGAAGGTCCAGATATTTAGCAAAAGATAAAGACCAAGTATCAGCCGACATTGGCACAATAGGGGATGCTTCCTGTGAAAATATGTACATGTATAGAGTAATTTCTTGCAAATACTCTGTTGGAAGCGCCAACACTTCGAACAAGTGTTGGCGCTTTCAGCAAGAACACTGAAAATATTCAGAAAATTTCACAACCATAGCTTAAGTTACCTACCGTTTTACAAACCGAACACCAATTCCACATAAGAATATTATCTCCGGAACCAACTATAGGATTTTCTAATTCCTTGGATGAAATCGTAATGCAACCATCTTCGTGCACAAACTTCCTCAAATGGAACAGCATACTAGTATTGCAATTACGTGCTGGACAGTGATATGTTTTACGAAAGCAGTAACGCTCTAAAAACATTCCCAATGAAATGTCATGATTTCCGTACATGTCCATGTTGACAACCCTGCAAACAGAAAAACAGCGCACATTTTTGTAAATACCTCAAAAACTTTTAAATGCTATATTCTTCTAACCAACGAGGAATCAACAACGTAGCTTCAAATTTCAATGAAAAATTCTGACTGAAACTTACCACGGATTAACACAGTAACACGGAGAATTAGATGACAGAGCAGAATAGCTACAAAATAAAACCGACAGTTTTTGATGTCGGAATGGATCGAAAGCATCTATACGATTCTGTTCTGATGTATCTTGCTGCGTACTGTAACCTTTTGGGATAGTTGCTGAATATGATTCATTTCCAGAGTTTAAGTCGAGCCGCCCTCCTCGTCGTCTGTAATCGGCAACGCTAGTTTGTATCTTGTCGTCAAGAGCAAGAGAGACCATTTTTAAATTTGTAAAATTATGAGACGCTTTCCACTTAATTTTGGGTACGATCAATTTCCCATTTTTCCCACCAGCAACCAGATCAGGATCACCTAGGGTCCCAGCAGATAATGTTTTAGACGATCTGTGTAATAAGCAAGACCAATATATTTCTTGCGGGAAAAAATTGCGCAGAGCACAGCACTTCCCTGGTTCGGTCTCCAAATATGGTAACGTATACTTAATAAAGGGCGACGCTGATAGTCGTACTTCATCCAAGCAAGCACGTAAAGAATACTTGGAAGTGTCAGGTACGAACTGAACGACTAACTTCTCGTTGCTATTATTAACAGTAAAATATTCTGCTTCTTCCCCTCTGGCCAAATAAGATTGTAGAGGATCACTAAAATTCTCACACACTTCCGTCTGGGCGCTTTTCTTCTCATTACTCTCAATTTTGGTTGGACTTTCAGAATCCGATTTGATGGAATCTGACTCTTCTTGAGCAGATACGAATGCTTCACTCTCTGAAGGTGATTCCAGAACGTCGTTTAGCTCTTGGTGTCTCCCGCAATTGGCGGCGGGGGGCATCGCGAATACATCGATATGATATGACCTTTCCAGTCTCCAGTTATAGGCGACAAATGTCAGGAATGATATAATCTTCTTCACTTTTATTAACTCCGCTTGTTGGCCTCCACGAAGTAAGACGGTGCAGCCCAAATGTATGGCACAACCATCAAAAAATATTAAATTCTTACAGACTTTGTCCGATATTTTAAAGGTTTCCACGTAGAAATGATGGCATAATCCCAATTGAGGTCTACCCACTCCCACAAGAGTGTCAGCGGAAGTTGCAGGGACGGCTTGGGTGCATCTGGCGACTCTCTCCATTACGGACGGTTTCACATCAATGACTAGAGTTATTCCTTGTTCCAACATCAACATCTGGGCTA
This sequence comes from Disparrhopalites patrizii, assembly GCA_034698585.1. Lineage (NCBI taxonomy): Eukaryota > Metazoa > Arthropoda > Collembola > Symphypleona > Sminthuridae > Disparrhopalites > Disparrhopalites patrizii. Next base: position 11,720 of record JAQGBT010000323.1, read on the forward strand.
ACCTCGTCACAGTCTTCTCCACAAGGACTAAATCTGGCTGGAGGGATCCAATTCTAGAGACAGTACTTCTTAAATACTCATAACCCTGCAACATCAGTGGTTCTAAGGACAAGAATCGGTTCTCTGACCTCTGGTAATCAATGCCAGAGCTAATAAGTAAGATCTTTGGGTCTTTAAGCCTATTCTTCATGGAACGATTTGCAATATTCTTAGTACAAGCCACCCCATTCACAATCCGACAATCCTCCTTCCGTCCCCCACATACTTTCTTAAACTGCACATAACGACGAATGTCCATGACATCATCCGCATGCTTGACATCCGGTCGGACCATTTCCGTCACCTTATGAACAATGGGTAAGATGACATCCGCCCAGGATTGGGATAAATTCATGTTCTCCAACAAATTATTTAGCAACTCATTTTCGTGACAAACGAAGGCATTGCAGAGCCTTTGAAAGGCCAGCAACTCACTGTCGTTCGTCAATTGTTGGGGCGAGTTCCAACCGATGGCTGCGGAAATATCCTTTCCCTCCTCCTTCTGAAGCTGGAGAGTTCTCTGGAGAAACTCATCCGTCATTATCTCCGTGGTGACACTCATAAAACTATTCTTCTTTGGAGCATTCTGCATGGTCGTTCCTTTGAAACTGTGACCTACGTTCAGGTCACGTCGCAGTGGGAATGTATGATTACCTCAATTCCGTATATCACAATCAACAACGGTTTCACTCTACTTAATATTTGGTCTCATGTGACTAAAGTCCGAACAGTAAAATATCCTCTTTAAGTACATCATCTCTTTCACAGCTACCAATGATTGGAATCCCCTTTGGCTTTTATCACCTTCGGGAATTAGCAAACAAATAAATATACACAATATTAAGGTGTCAAGAATACATATCGCCACAATGATCAAAGTTTGATCATCAAACTGTCTCCGTGAACCGGGATTGGGACCCCAAAAAACTTGGGTGTTCCTCTCTAAACTAGGTAGAATCCAGTTTTAGTTTTAAATGACGTTCTGATTAGACTCGATTTCACCTTTCAAGTTTCACCCACACGCAACCGCAACAGATTGAACTTGCGAAACTTATAATTATAAACTTTTATCCGTTTTTTGAAGTATCTTCCACTTTGAAAAAATTACCCTTGGGCCCAAGATACCAAGGATATCTCCTTGCTTTGTTAACAGATCCTATGTTTTTTGTTCTTTTCACTTTCACTCACAAACCCACACTATGATCACCAGTTTTTTTTTTTATCTTTTTCTAAACCTCTAATAGCTCTTAAGTAGGTATATACAACATGAAAATGGGAAGAAAGGTGATCTGCTGAATCTGATCAGTGAAAAGTGAAATGGTCAAAGGTCAATACCAACAGATCCACAGTCTTTTACCATGAAATTCCCGCCGTGCAAAAATTTTCCGAGCCTCCCGTGCGAAATTTTTCACGCCAAACTGTAATTGGCTATTGGCTCTGATTGTTGCACAGGAAAAAATTAAGATTCAAGTTCTGCTCCGTGGTACAAAATAAAAAAGAAATTACGTGATAAAAGTGAGTAAAAAGTAAAAGTAACATATATAAAAATGTAGTGTATATACCCATATAAAATATAAATGATGATGATAAATCACACAGGCGCATATATTTCATGTCATGCCTATATCCTATCTATTGTTGCTGGTTATTGTGCTCATTTACAGCTAATTACCTTTGCAGTTAGTAAAGCGCAGGTAGGTTTAAGACTCGCAGTTTCACCGGATGTGGAAGTGGAGCAATTTTCCTCTGTCGTTAGGGATTGAGGTGTTCTTCTTTTAACTCTTAATTGTTTCCCCTGTTTTTGCAGTACATATATATTTTAATAAATTTGTGCAGTCAACAAACGTCTGTGATAGTCTCGTTTTTTGTTCAAAACTTGTATAGCGCACTTGTTCCGTCGTCATTTGGCAATTGTGTTGTGTTGTGGGCATTCTCTTGCATAATTTAGAACGTCTTTGGACTTTTTTTTTGTTAGAAAGGTAATAAAAAGGAGAGAGTGTATTGCAGTCATATATGTGCGTATTATGTGTATAGTGGCGTTAAAGTGCAAATACATAATGTATTTTCGTTGTTATTACATTAAACATACAGAAAAAAACACGTGTGGGCTAAGATAGTGATTAGTGATACATATTTTCGGTTTACAGTATTTTACAAACTATTCATTATAGTTGAATCAGTATTTAGCCGATTTCTTTAAGATCAGTAATTGTGTGTACGGGAATATAGGATTGGATTCGATTAAATTAAATTGGACGTTGGACCAATAAATGTCGAATTAAAATCGGTACGAATTACGATTGGGATTTTTTAGTATTTAAACACCAGTATTTCGTTTTTATAATTCAAGAAATTAATGATCTGAGTAAAGTAAACACACTGGATGTAATGTAAACAATAATACTGGCTCACCGAAATATGTATTATTTGATTAGAGGCAATTTTTCCGTTTTTCAGGTGATTAACGTTAATTGGGATCGGAAATTGCGGGATCAATTACGGCGAATAGAATATTTTTGACAAAGTTAACTAATTCCTTGCATTCGGCCTGGATTCAGTGGTTTAAGAAAATGCCTTCGGCTCTGTCCAAGCTTATGACCGACGGTTTTAAGGTCGTACCGCCGTCTTGGATGTTATTTTTATTAAAGTTGACCGCAGTCCAGAAAGTTACTCTTCTTCTCGCTATATCTGGAATTACAGCGTACTTTGCGAAGAGAAGATACCTTTCGTTCAAGAAATTCAATAAGAGTAATGGACATGGAAGAACTTTACCCACAGGTGTTAACACGCAGTTTGTTAGACAAATGAGGTTTTTATTAAAGATAATGGTGCCAAGATTAGGATCATCTCAAGTAGCGATTATATTGACACACACCGTTGTCTTGTCAGCCAAGACATTTTTGTCTATTTATGTGGCGAGCTTGGAGGGAACGATTATTAAAGAGATTGTGAGCAGGTGAGTTGCAACTAACTTTTAAATTCAAGTAAAAATCCTATGCTCGTTCTTGAGAAGCAAAGCTGTAAAATTTGTAAAATAATTTGAATGATTTGATTAGAACGTGTCAACGTATGTGGTGTGGGTTATCACATCAGCTATAAACACTAATCTTGCTGGTCAGAGTCTTTAACTTGTGATGCTTCTCTAATTTACATTGCTGGTCTGTGGCAAATATAATACTATGTCATGTATATATACATTTACTGATGTAATTTGGTGGGTGAACGCATTGGTTTGTTGTGATGGCTTTGCTTTGTTAATTGTTGTTCTTTTTACCGTCATTTACATTATGCGGAATAGTTTTACTTGTCAGTTGTCCAACCATGTGAAAGCAACAGCAGAACGTCTTTTTATTACTTTTTTTACTTTTGTATATTAATGCTCATCAATATCCTATGCTTCAGCTACTTCAGCAGCTCTCTTGTAATCAGTAAAAGGAAATTGTAATTGACAAGCAGCAACGGGTATGCAGTAACTATTGCCCGGATAGAAGGATACACAAGTTCTGAGTGTATACACACACACGTAAAAAAAACGACGCTCCGTTGATATCAATCGGTGTCTGTCAAAAGTTATGCTAGTACCATCTGCGAAATTTTATCAGATTTCGAATTTCCGTTGTGAATATTTTCTGCACAAGTTGTCTTGTGCATTGTAAGTTGTTTTTGTTGGTTTCATTTAAGTAAAGTAATAGGTTCAAGTAAAAACTTTATGCCCACGTGACTCACTTTTTCTCCGGAGCAGACTCTTGCAAGTTACATACGTAAATACGTACAGATTACAGCAAGTCTAGCATTATAATTATATTGTTATTACAGATTGTAGCCTGCGGGAAACCATAAACCCTCAATAAAACTAAAAAGGTCAGAAAAAGCTGCAGGTGGCACATCAGCAAGTTATTCAGATTATACGTAATGCGCACATGACTATCAGCACTATAAAAAGACTACTTTTAAATTTTTGTTTACGAAATTGGTTACGCAGTATATAATTAACACGAATTGTAGATCGCAAATCATTCCGCTTACAACTTAAAATGTTAATGTACCAAAGCTGTGACAAGTAACAGCAAATCTGGAATGTATAAGTTTTGTATTTGTATTCCAGAAACGTGTCCACATTTTTCGCTTTACTACTGAAATGGTTTCTCGTGGCTGTTCCTGCGTGTTTTCTGAATTCATCCATGAGGTGCTTGGAGAAACAATTAGCGCTAAGTTTTCGGACTCGTCTGGTGCAGCATGCTTACAAAGCTTACTTCGACAACCAAGTTTATTACAGGTAATTTTACACCTTTACGTATGTATTTTGGGTTTTATTGAACGTAATACAATGTAATACATTGTTTATCAACGGCAAGTTTATAGTTCTGGGTTATTCAAATATAAAATATGCGGAGTTCTGAGTATAACAATCAAACTATAATGCGTCATATCTCATGTGTGCAGGGTAGGAAATTTGGACACAAGACTTCAAAACCCAGATCATTGTCTGACTGAAGACATATCCATCTTTGCCAATTCAGTAGCCCATTTGTACTCTCATCTGATGAAGCCAACCTTAGATGCATTTTTAATTTCGTTTACGTTAGTAAGAAGGGCTAGGTTGATCGGCGGAAATCCGCTTCCAGGAGCGTTGCTCTCTTCTTCAGTAATACTAGCAACCAGCCAAATATTAAAAAGGTTGTCACCGAAATTCGGCCATTTAGCAGCTAAGGAGGCAGAAATGAAAGCCAAATTGAGGCATTGCCATTCAAGAATTGTCACTAACAGTGAAGAAATTGCTTTTTACGGTGGTGGTGCCATTGAGAAAAAAGTCTTGGAAGATGCATACAGAGCTGAAACTACTCAAAGCAAAAGAATTTACTTAGCCAAATTATGGTATGTGGTGGTTGAACAGTATTTAATGAAGTACTTTTGGGCCGGCACTGGAATGCTTCTAATAGCGATTCCGATTTTGACAGGTGAGTGCACTTTATGTTGCGATTTATGTGTTTTCATATCATATCCACATGCACGCAAGCTGTTGGTTAATTTAGGTTGTATGGAGCCCGAACTAACAATTATACTCCCATGCACTGTGATCTAGCAATGCTACAGTACAGAGCAGTACTTACACTTATGTATTTGACGTAGAGTTTTAATGCAAAACTTTAGCGACACTTTTATGTTTTCACAACCGTACAAAACAGAACAAGCAGAATTTTATTGCTGATCTAGGAGTAAATTATCATTGAGATAGAACATGAATCTACCAAGTTATGATGATTTTTCTGCGCCAAGCCCAAAAATGCGATTTTTTGGTTACATTGATGTTTGATACTGCGTACTGCCTCTAGCAGCCACAATGTAGAGCGAGTTTCTGTCGTAAAATTTATTGGAGAGTTAGATAAAACCATTTCTAACATATTTAATGGCGGGTTGGATAAAAACATTTCTAACATATTTTATTTAATGACGAGTTAGAGAAGAACATTTCTGAATGGTTTGTGATTTGATAAAATAATTAAATTAGTAATAATTATTATTATTCTTTATTCAGTTGTCAAAGGGTATTTCAACATAAATGAAGGTTTCTAAATCCCCTACATCAAATACATGTTTGCACTGTTCTGTGGCATTGCTAGATCATAGTACCTGGAAGAGTATATTCGTAGATGGGTACCCTGGTCATGTATGACTAACTTTGTTTGTACTTTTTGCAGCGAAAGGTTTTGACAAAGGCATTAGCGGAGCGGCAACACGTACTCAATACTACATGACTACGAAAAATTTATTGATGACTGGAGCTGATGCAACTGAGCGTTTATTTTCCAGTTACAAAGAAATTGTGGAACTAGCTGGTTACGCCTCCAGAGTATCTAACATTTTTACAGTTTTTGATGATGTTGCCAAAGGAAAATACGTTCGTGAATCTTTGGACGCACGAATGAAAGCCACCCTTGGTTAGTTTCTGAATTAAAAATCTCACTGGAAGAGCCTTGCTTTTATTTTTCATATTCGCACGGTTTGCATTATGAAATTATGAGTGTCGTTGACATGGAATTTACATTTAAGTGTTATGCTACTCCGTAGTTCCTGGACTGGTATTGGAAAACCAAAATTCAGTGCTTGAGCTAAAGGACGTGGACGTTATTACTCCTACTGGTGAAACGATTGTGCCAAAAATGAATTTGTTAGTGGTTCCAGGCATGCACCTTCTCATTACAGGTCCCAATGGTTGTGGTAAAAGTTCTCTTTTCAGAATTTTGTCCGGCTTATGGCCAGTTTATGGTGGATCCTTATCCCGGCCGCCTGTAAATAGTTTGTACTACATTCCTCAGAGGTATACAGCATACTGTTTGAAACCATAATTTCCCAGTAAATGTGAGATATGTGCACTTCCGATTTATAATTTGTAAGTGTTACTTTTTTTCAGACCATACATGTCCTTAGGCAGCTTACGGGAACAAGTTATTTATCCAGATTCGCACACCACAATGCTTCGGAAAGGATTAACTGATGGTGATTTAAGTGATATTCTTGAGAAGGTGAGACTGAACCATATAGTAACACGAGAGGGTGGCTGGGACGTTATAAGAGATTGGCAGGATGTTCTCTCTGGAGGAGAGAAACAAAGGATTGGTCTAGCAAGGCTATTTTATCACAAGTAAGTTTTATCGCTCTAGTTTAAATCTAGCTTCGTTGAATTCATTAAATATAATAATACCTTCTGTGCTGGGAAACATAAAAAACGTATTTAAATTCTTTTACCATTATTAAGTTTCTAACTCGATTTTATCAATTGCATTTTCAGACCAAGCTTTGCTCTTTTGGACGAATGCACAAGTGCTGTTAGTATGGATGTTGAAGATTTAATTTATTCGATGTACGAAATGTTTTTTATTATTTTGTTTGTCATTTCATTTGATGACCAATATAACATCCGTGCAATTTTTGAGAATGTATCGATTTGTGCTTTACAGGTTAGTCTCGAGTGGTATTAGCCTTTTAACCATTAGTCATAGACCGTCGCTGTTTAAACATCATACTCACGTGCTTAGGTTTTATGGTGATGGTGTATGGTCTTTTGATGAAATGGATTTAAACAAGGAATTATCAGCGGTACCTAACAACGGTGGGGAAAGTCATTAGGTATTCTCTCTTTCAGCTATTGGTAACATTTGCGAATTTCCAAGAAAATTGAAAAAAAATTGTGCTGAAAATTTGTCCTGCTGACTGGACCTTATTGGAGTCAGCATTGCCAATACCTTAGCATGTATTAAGAAACTATTTTACGATGTTGAATCTTTTCAGTTATTTTTAGCAATTATATAGTAAAGAGGAGAAAAGGAAATACATATTTTTAAGTCCATGGTTCTGGTTTTACCCTGTGATGTGAATATTCAATGTTTGTAATAAACTGAATTGTTACGTGCTGAAATCATGAACAATCACATGTACTGTAATTTTTTCCTTTGCTCTATATATTCGAACTGGAAACAAGCGTAGTAACACGTTCATAACATATGTACATACGTGATGTATCATAATTTTGTGTGTATGTGTATGTACCTGTGCCAAAAAATTAATAATTCTAATACTGTAATTAAATCAGTTCATAAATTTCAGGAAGCACTGAATAAAAATGTTATTTCAAAATGGCGTAGTCAGAAAGGAATTTGCTTTTGTAATACAAAATGTGAGTATACAACATTTTCTAAATGTATCATGTGAAGAAATTTTTCAATAACTGTCTGTGGACAACAGTGCTTAAACTGAGAGTTTTAAAACAATTACAAACATGTACGGTAACTGAACTGAAATCAATTTAGGTTCTACAGTCTAAGACTGGGGAAGCCTAAGTATCTGGTTGAAGCGTGAATACGAATACATGTGTAGCATATTTTTAATCAATGGCTATTATTGCGTTTACAAAAGATTTGGTATCCAAGTAGCTAAGACGGTACTAGTAAACGTTCCAATGATTAAAATAATTCGAACAAGCGATGTTTACATAATGAAATACAAAATTCGATTCGTCCAATGTTATTCAGGGCAACGAAGAGCACATTTTTCGTAAATTCATACAACCATTCAATAAATATTAAAAATGTAACAATAGCTAACAAAGAATAAGAAAATGCCAACTTTTTATGTTTGTATTACAAGAGGTATAATCAGAATCTAGAATTAAATAATTATTAAAGTATGAATTCAACTAGTATTGTTGTAATAATCGAATGATAAAAAGTGTAACATGGCACGTATACGTACATACTGTAATAATTATGAAAGTCTGTCGTGTGTATTGCTGTACTTGAAATTGAAAATCACACTATAAAATCTCCGAGAATAAGGCATATGCTCACATGTAAAAATAATATTAAAGACAGTTTGTTTTGCGAACCTTCACCTGCGTAATTTTACGCTAGGCTTGCCTTAATAAAGCGGTCCGCGCGGACAGATGCGAGTACATCTTTGCGAGTACTAGTAACAACTTTTGTAAGCACTAGAAGTAAGGCTCGTCTTATTGTTACTGATGTATGAAACATCTTAATTCTATGAACTCACGTCAGCATATACACTTGACACACTGAAAATTTGGAGGAATTGCTAGAGAATTATTTCGTACAGATAGTCATGCACACCAGTTACTTCACACATTTAAAACAGCATTGGCGCCTCCAAATTTATACTAGATTCCCACATTTACGTAACATGTAAAATCAGTCACGATATCGGAGAACTTCTTTTTTCGCGTGAATTAAATATTGACTGTTAGAAGTATTATATATGCAAATATGTACGCATAGTTATGAGGGAAGCAAACGTTCAGTTCTTCCATTTTGCGTAATGAATTTCGTGCGTTTAATTTGAATTGAAAACAAGTGAGCTTGAGAGACCAAAACATTCTGGCTTGAGGCGACTTGAGTCATAATTTTGTTTTGCAGAAACTTGAACAAAGCGATTGAGTTTCGCAGTTATTTAAAAAAAATATAATATATCGGAAATGGTTAAACAAATACTTAATTAAGCAAAATAAGTTCTTACAGAATGGATGAGAAACAATGCCACAAAATGTAGGAGCATTCTGGGCCAGTAATAATAATAAAGTTAAACGAACAGATTGTGTTGCGAGGACTTCACGCAACCCTTCAAGTAGTTCCAAAAAAAGTCTTTAGCTACATTCCAGGCGAAATGTGTAAACGTCACGCTGTAAGTATAGTAATACTTTGTCGTGAGTACTTACACAAAGCGGAATCATTTTTACATCCACATCTTTTTTGCTTGATTTTCGAGTAACCAATGCTTTTAACATAAACCGTTCAATAACAATGAACAAAATACATTTACACTACATATTGTACGCAACGAAAATAGGATCCAGTTGATCAGCTAGGAATCCATCCCGAAGATGCATTCTTTGCTTTTCTCCTCTTGAGTTTATGGGTACAACACCCGGATCCACAACAACCACGACACCGACTACCAAAAAGTGATTCTCCAAGACACAATTTGTCACAAGCGGTACAACATCTAATGCTTCGCTTTCATTTCCTTCCAATTCAACAACCACTACCAGAAGATTTGTCCAAGTAAAAACAGCACTGAAAGTAAAAACCATCACACAATATTAATGTTAATAGCCATTATTATTTCATTACTACAAGTGAATGCAGGTATGTAACTATGTACAATGTATATATTATATATTGTACTAAAATATGAAGAATATAAGCATGAACAAGTACCATTCGACTATCTTTTTGTGGCAACGAAGAATGCTGTTTTCAATATCAATAGGATGATACCTCATACCCCTCAACATTATCGTCTCATCTAAGGCTCCAACAACAAAAACCGCATCATGAAGACCTAAAAAATAAAGGAAGAAAACGTGTATTCGACAGTCAATCAAACCCATTAAATATTTACGTGCCGGAAACGTACCCCCATCGGCCTGAACTATCTCAGTTCGCCGAAGAAAGCCAAGGTAGCCAGTTCTTGCGTACACATCTCCAGTGCTGCCCGTTACCAGGCGGGAATTAAAATGATCAGCATAACTGCTTTCGTCACCAAATATGGTAAAATAACCACTCGCATTGTGTGGTGACTGCACCCAAATCTGAAAAGAAAAGTATGAAACACGTTATAGGCCTATTTATTTTCAGAAATTCCGACTGCCACGCGTCTTTCAAAAATACATATAATCGCGATTGTTTACCTCTCCCAGATGTGAATCACCACATTGGCCCTTGGTTTCTGGATTAGCAATAATCACTTTTGTTCCTGGAAGTAGCTTCCCAGATTCCATAACGCATAGGCTGTGTGGGGAGCCTCGTTCAACCAATGTTACACGGTCATTTCTTAGAGCTCGCAAATCTACATACACAGTTGAAGGTTCCGGACTAGATGCTCCCTACAAGATTAAAGAACATGTGATTCCCGTTTATAATTACATTTGGATTATGAATCATTAAATTAACGTAAAGGTTTACAATATAAAACAACATGTGGAAATATATGTATATGTACCTGAAGGCAGATAGCTACATTTACACGACATCCAAAAGATGTCGAAACTGCTCTTGGTGAAAGCCCCAAGGCAGAGAAAAGTTTTGAAAAACTACTAGTTAGATTTATTCTCGGTCGTTCTTCCGCGACAACCACGCATGTACGAACGCATGCTAAGTTTACGTTGCGTTGTTTCAGCAAGTTCACTGAAGAACCTAAACCTTTAGTACAAAGTTCCATGACACCATACGAGCAAAATGTATCTCGTACTTTGTACTGGCTAACGGCACTTAACCATAAAGCAGGATTGACTTCCACTTCTGACGGAGGTATAAGTATCGAATGGTGGCCCGAGTAAACACTGTAAATTCAGTTATTGTTCATGTATTTTACTGTAACTTTAGTTTACAACAACAAAGTTGACGTTAAATGTCGTTGGACATGGTCAAAACAAAATGCAACAGCCAGTGCCTAGTTAGTAGATAATTCCTACCTGCTGAGGCACCAAAGTGCAAATCCAAGACCACAGTAAGGATCCAAGCACAAAGCGACATGGCGCGATGGATACAGCTCACAGGCTAATTTCATCGAACGACAAAGGGAAGTTACAGCAGAATGCGACATCTTGATGCCAGCCAACATTCCCGTCGTTGACACACTATACCAAATAAAATATAAAATAAAATATTATTCAAAATCACTAGCAGAGTACAACCATGGTTTTCAAAAGAACAAACCTGAAATCTAAGTACGCAATCATTTCCGATGTAGGAGCTCTGTACAAATTAGAAAGTTTCTTTTTTGGCAAATCGTCAGTATCAAGAGTCAAGGGCCAAGACTTAATGTCGACCACATTACTAGCCTCCTGTGTCAATAAAATGTGTCAAATTAAGTAATTATTATGAATGTAGATGATGGTGCTGATTTGCTGATACGTTATTGCTGCCTTACCTTCGACTTGAGCAGCTTAATCACGTTTTGAGTTGATAAAATCAAAACGGATTTGCTGACCTCTGCTATCATTCTGACCGTAGGTAATGTTGTTTGCAAGTTTTGCGGATGTGGTGGTCTAACCGTAACTGGAACGGCACCTAGATTTTAACAGATAGATAGGCACATTACTTACGATTAGTGTTATATTATCATATTTAAACAGAAAAAAATTGTACCTGCATAAAGGCAGCCATAAAAGGCCGCCACTAGATCAAGACCAGGAGGATAAACGAGTGCTACATGATCTCCTGTATTGATTTTCGCTCTCTCCAGTAACAAATTAGCTACTCTTTCTGCTCGTTTATGCAATTGCGAACATGTGAGGGTAGTTGTAGCGGTGCCTTTGGAGTTTAAAAGCGTAAAAATAACATGATCTGCAGTAGAGGTTGAGCGCCATTTCAAAATTTCGGATATGAATTGGTACTGAAAAAAGAGCAAAACGTTAATTATTTGGAAAATAAAAGCAACATAAGGATGCTTTTTAAACACAAAGTTGATAGTACTTACCTTTTTAGCAGTATCCGACTCTTCATCAACCACACCAAGATCCCTTCCTTGCGCAGAAGCAAGTCGGTTTCCTTGAACAATATTACCCACCATGACGCTGGCGGGTCCAATGTCTTGATGAACTTCTCTTGGTTTAGGTAAGTTAGTTACACAAGTGTGTGGGCACATAAGAACATTTGCTGGATGCAGAGTTCCTTCGAGAAATCTCCTTTTGGTTTCCGACAAATGAATCCCCCCTAAAGGTGTCTTTGGCAAGCAATTGGGATTTACCAATACCAGACAGTAAATTCCAACCTGATGAATGGAATCTACAGCTTGAAGCACACGAGACATCCACTGAAAACTCTGTCAAATGCATACAACAACATTTAGTAAGTCGGTATCGCTAACAACATTTAACATTCAGGTCCCGAATTCGAATTTCACCCCAAATGTGCCTGAAATTGTAATGTAATACTTGTACACTTGTTGAAAACTTACTTCCTCTTCACTACAATCAGGACGTTGTTCAGCAATCACGCAAATCCTCTCGTCACGGAGAACTTTGATGCTGAATACGGCAATCCGGCCACGGTATATGAACTTCATTGGCTCAACAGCTAGAACCGTTGCAATAATGTCATCTGCATTGTGTTTTCGACCACTAACGCTCATCAATCCATTACGAGAACCACAGACGAATACGAGTCCTCCCTGAAAACCACGACCACGAATTTGAGATAACAATTTTTCACAAGTCACACAGACAAAAATCTTTCACAAGTACACGTGCGTTCGTGAAGAATCATTCGTACCGGTCCTAGGAAGCCAAGTAAACCACTGCGCACATATTCTGCATCGCTGACTGGTGTACTATCAGATTGAAGAGGTTGAACCTTAAATGTCTGATTGGTTAAACCTTGCAAACCCCAATAGTGAGATCCAGTTGCTGAACTATGTACGCATATCTCCCCGACTTCGTCCGTTTTGCACAAATATGGTTGCCCATCCATTCTCACAACAACTATCACAGCTATCAACAGGAAATAATATATTAGTGACAAGCAAAATTTATAATGTAGTAGTAACTTATGATCTGAATAGCTTTACTTTCAAGTAGTATGAATACTTCGTACTACTAAAAATACTATATCGAGTAAAAAACGTGAAGAAATTTAATGTATTATTAAATAGGAAATCAACCAACCTCCAGGCATTACTTGTCCGCAGTCTTGCAACGTTAATGATGTCAGAGAATTCTCTTGATCCACACGTACAACACCGTAACTTAGCCCCTGCATGGATAATACACCCCTGCCAGTAGCATTGACTCCGGCTCTTCCTGGCCTGTTAATTTATAAATATTTGTCAACAACCTATGAGGAAACTGCGTGACATTTTTTCGACTTTATGAAAAAGCAAACACACATACCGCCGTAATGAAACGGTTAGGACTTCAGAAGATGATGCACAAGGGCATATAGCATCAGGCCGTAAACCCTTGTTCTGAAAAACGGATAAGAATTGATCACAAGATGACAGTGACCATGGATTCGCTCCATCTGAAACAAGCAGTAACCGTAGTGAAGCCAAGCTTATGTCCCGGTGATCTCGTGTCGCTAATAAACCCCAATGCAAGTCGCGGGATTTAACGATGGCGATGCTTGCTAAATTAACAAAAGGAACAGTTGTTTAATATGCCTAGTCAGGGAAAATCCTGCAAAAATATGATGAATTTCATACCCCTGTATTTCGTAATCATTTGCATCCAGGAAGCAGGATTCACTTTCATCAACGCGTAGGGAATAAATATGACGTGCATGCCGTTGAAAACTGCTGTCAAAATACTGTGCCACAGTCCAACTTCTCTCTTAAAATCAAGAACACACACCATGATTTCTCCCTCAGTATAGTTGCAAGCAGTGGTAAGACTTCGGCAGTGTGCTAACATGGATGCTCTGTTGACGGTTACGCCCATCACAGACCCATCGCGGTCGGTAGTGTACTAAAATAAAGAACAAAATATACGTATTCAAAACAAGAAGTAAAATCTTTTGGAATATTCCACAAACACAGGACGAATAGTGTCTCACCGTATGACTGACTTCAATATAGGCTGCGGTATCATCGGTTATTCGAGATGAAGGAGTCCAGTCTTTAGGAATTTTTCCTAAATGCTCGGAAACAAACCAGGACAACTTCGGCCACCCTTTGAATGGTACAACTTCTCCAGTAGCAGTTTTAGGAAGTCCTTTCAGGCATGCTTCTGAGGTTAAAGCTACTTGTACGCTGCAGCTGCCTAGAAGGAACCCGATTTGCTGTGATCCTGCGTCCTGGAAAACAATATGATTGCTTCAAAGTATATGGTGCAACAGTAAGTAATATTAGGTGAGACTAGACTTACTCTTCTTGTGAGTGGAACTTCAATGGGTACTGGCACCACACCGGCAAAAAGGCAGCCGTAGAAAGCGCAAATGAAATTGATTGGATCATTGTTTGGAAAAACTAGGGCTACCCGATCACCAGTCTTTACCATACTTTCTCCTTTATGGCCCGTCTTATTGAGCAATGCAAAAGCGATCTTTTGCGAACGACTAAGCAACTTGCCTGAAAACAATGCCAGATAGTGAATTTAGATTATCTTTGGCAGTTTAGGTGTCAGTTACATACAAATTAATTAGTTGATAAAATATACCATAAGAAAGAGTTAAAGTTAGTTTTCCATTCGGATCTAAAACAGTAGCAACAGGAGCTTTGAAGGTTGCGGATCCATAGCGTTGTACAGCCGCCTCTAAATTGCGCGGTAACCCGGAAGGAATCTGGTACACAATAATTACTTGGTAAATGTTACATCTGCGTAACGCCATTACACCTCACCAATATTTCATCCGATTTCGCATACCACAAGCTGTTCGCCCACAGCAGGGCTCATAATGCTTCCCTCCGGCTTGGGAGAATTGGGATCTCGATGTTTCGCAGCCAATTCCAACTCAATATCATCATCTTCGTAAAATTCCGGAAGCGGTCGCCGTTTCGGGCGTTTTAAAGTATTAAGAAGTTGCTGAATCTTGGCGGACACTTTCCAGCGTCCTGTCCCACTTAATGTACCTGTGAGAATACAATGCGAGTTTCAAAAGTCTGTACACGTGTCTCCTATACAGGGTACCAAGAAACATATTATACCCGACTTTCAGCGTGATACACAAGTAATATATGTCGAATTTTATTGCGGATCTAAAACAAAAATTCATCCCAATGTGACCAACATTAGCCAAGTTATGACCGTTTACAAAAAGTCTCAATATTCACGCCAAATCCGAAAATGAGGACTTTCGATTACACCGATGCCTGATTCTGCTTCTGCGGCCCAAAATATCGCACTAGGATGAATTTTCCCCTAGATCCGCAATAAAATTCTACATAGAATATTTGCATGCGCTACTCTGTTGTTACATGTCGGCTGGAAAGTACCCGCGGGGTGTAATGCTTCTTGGGATCCTGTACACAAAAGCCTTTGATGTAGGTTAGTTCAACTCACCCGAAGCATCGTCAGACGACTGACTCCTTTTTTGATTGAGGCGATTTAAACGGTCGGCAGGAGCCATTCTTCTAGACTGACCAGTAGAGGTAACGTCTGGTGGCTGCGAACTTTGCGAAGAGTCTAAGTACAGGAATCCAAACAAACAGCTTTATAGGCCATCATATACATCAAGATCTTACTAGACTAGTAGACTACTACTAGCAACTGCCAACGTTTTTCCCAGCTCCACTTCGTACAGTTTCTATGAAGTGCATAAACAATGGTTTGCAACTTCGCTGGTGCTTCAAATTTAGAAATACATAGCCCAACGTATGAATCTTCAGCACTGTTTAAAAGCTTGAACTTCTAACTTTAGGATGCACGATGCACCTTACATGTTCTTAAATTGTGCATGGCGTCAACTAAATCAGTAACTTCTGGTCTGCTATTTCTTTGAATCAAAGCTTGATGACGCTGTTGCTGCCCGAATTGATTAGGTTGTTGCTCTTCTGAAGATGGTGTTTGTGGTTGAGGCTTTCTATCCTCCCTTCTATATTCTCCAGCAACGGGCTGTTTCTCATTATCCCAGCCAAGGTTTCCTCCTACCGTCACGTTACCTAGATTTGAATAAGTTAGGCCGGACACAGAAGGAGCGCCATTGGAGATGCTGAATAATTTAAAAAAAAGTAATAACACGAATGAAAAACTGAAATACAAAACTTTTGAATGTGACTTATATGAAAGGAAATAATTTACCGATTCCTTTCAGGCAATTTTGGCGGTTTCTGTGATGCGGGAGTTTCCCGAGTTGATCCCGTACTGCTACTGTCTGAATGTATCATAACTTGTTGCGTTGGGGTTTCGCTAGCTGTCCTGCCACGATCCCTGTCTCGATCTGGTGGAGTACCTGATTCCTGTTCATCAAGGTCTTGGTCTTCATTTCCTATACTATCGTCGTCAGTGGTTGAATCGCCTACAATCATAACGTTCATGTATAATCTTTTCTGAACACAGCAAAATAAATAAAAACGAATTGCTTGGTTACCTGATTCATGCTGCGTGCGCTCAGGGGCTCTTCCCATTACGGAAGTACGTTTGGACGGCATTGGTAGTGATGGTTTGGGCCTATTCTGCATGGCAGCCAATGCTTGTTGAACAGCTTCCTGTCGCACTTCTGCTCACAACAATCAGTATTATTAATTTTTATTGACAATTGGGTGCTCTTGATAGTCAACAATGATGGCGTTCAATGAAGTTGACGAGTAGTAATCCCATGAAAAGTATATCAATAAATTTGTTGCCTGTAATAATTTTGAATTTCAAACATACCGGAATGATAACGACTTTCATTTCTAGTTAAACGTCTGTGTGCCCTCCGTTTAGCTCGAGTGCTTGGACTTGCTGAACCTTCCCCTCCTTTCGGACCTGGAAATTAAAAGTATAGTTTACATTGATGTAGACTGCAGCAGTAGCTCATTACCCCATGTATCGTCGCATGACTTACCTAGAGCTTGTTTGGGAATATACGGTGCCAGCAGCCTGTTTCTTTTCTTTTCGTAACCTTTCTGTGTAATGTCACCTGCAATTAAAACAAATTATTTGCACATTAACTATTACACTATGAAATTTATGCCACAGTCTAACATGTGTTGCTAAAAGTTTCGCGTAGCTATTTTGGGATTCAGCTGGAGTTACGAACGTTCATTATTATTAACGTCATGAAGAACGTGAAAACCTGATGCGATTTTAATGTAAATGTGCTCCGTGCGCAAACCCAGTTATTCCAAATAATAAATTGAAACGCCATGCATAAACTGGGGAATACTTTTGACCAATACTGGACTGTATGTACAGTATGTACACTCAGTACACGGAGTACGGTGGTATGAAAAATTCTAAATTTATAATTATGATGACCATCTCAGATTTTTCAACTACTAACGAGAGCAAGCGTTTAACTGCATTCTATTCCAACATGCTGCTGTTATACTTATTTCTGCCACAGTGTTTCCGTGCTTAAACTTTAATCCACTGGTAACATTTTTTTTATTAATAATCTGAAAAAGCTTTTATAAAATTTTTACTTGCGGGAAGCAGTAACCACAGGTTCTCACAAACAAGTGTGGGTAAATGTTAAACCTTTTATACATCAGTAAGCTGTGCTACTATGCTAAAGGTGAAAACATTTGTTTGGGGCTTTTGGCGACTAGGTAACGTATACAGTATACATATTAGATATACATGGTGTGGCTGTCCGGATTCGGAAGAAAACCATATTATCAAATAGGAGAATATAGGAAGAATGCGCTCACTAGTTTTCTGTACTGTAATACTTGGTAAGGAAACGCCAACGAAATTAAAATTCCTTCATGGAGCGGTTTTGTCTTTTTCTACACGAATTACGATCTGACAATTCTAATGCTAAAAAAAACGCCGATAAACTTCATCTATACTAATAACAATGCAAAGTTTATCTCAGCTGTACTTCTCGTTCTTACCACTTTTTAGCGTAGGCCGGGGCAATGCGAAATTAGGACCGAGCTTTGCTTTCCGATAAAGCGTAGAATTTCGCCTACATAATGGTTTCACAACTAACTTTACTTTATTTCTCCGACTGCATTGCCTGCGTTTATTCGAAGCAGGAGCAGGAAATCCAAATGGGGTTTCTGTAAGACTAGAGGGTTGAAATGTATCCTGGGAAACGCCAGGCTGATGGTCAAATAAATCTACGCCTTCAACGGATTCATTAAATGCGAAGCATCCAGCACGAATCTCTGGATTACGGGATGCAGCGTCTTCGTCAAGTTCGGGGAACAAGCTCGTGGAGTCGATCCACCAGTTTTCATTAACGTCAACTTTTGTAATCATCACATTATTGCTATCACCATTCTTATCACATAACTTCAAACGAGGTAATCGAATTTCGATTGTTTCAAATCTACGACCAAAGAACTCTTCCGACTGTAAAAAATCTGTTTGAATATTTGCTACTTCACGAACAGCTTTATCATATTTTATTTTATCGGTACCAAAACTTTTCTCTTTCGCTCTTTGATCTTTCAAAGTTTTTCTTCTTTCTGGCGGCACAAAAACCAAAGAATCCATACTGGAAAACACAAGAGGCTGGAGGATTTGCGAATGCACGGAAAATTCGTGTAGACTGCAAGTTCTCTGCCCCCACATATCATGATCCTCGTTCGATAAGGAAGGTGTATTTTTTTTATTTTGGGCAGCTTTTGTTGAATTTCTCCTACTGAAATGTCGTTGAATTATGGATGAGCGACGACCTTTTGATTTTCGACCGTTGCTTCGTCGAAAATTTGTTCTTTGAAAATATCCTTCTTTGCTTACGCTAAGAGTTACACCATTTTTCTGATTTTTAGCTCTTCCCAGCATTTTAGCCGCCAAGTCTCTGGCCCAACTTGTTTTTAAGGAGAAACTAGATTCTTTCGAAGCGCCAGAAGATGCTGTAAATGTGGGACTTTGCATTTGATTCCACCATCGACTATTTTGAAAATCCAGACTATTTGCTGAGGTAAAGTCTGATGCTGCACCGTAGCTCTGGTAGCCAAAAGGTGTATTGCTGCTTGTTTTATCATCACTAAGCGCAGTACTGGATATTCTACCATCCAAAAACTCGCAGTAGCTATTACGATCATTAGATGACGATGCGTGAAGAACTGAACTAGCACTACTGCTACAGCGTCGACGTGGTGATAACCCGGAATGATCGGGACAACGTAATGGACACACCGTATCTGATTTAATTGAACCCGTACATTGGGGAGCATTCCGATCTTCGCCTAGATCCACCATCGAGCCTGATAAACGATTTTTCTCTTCTTTTGCGCTGGCGATCTCATTACAAGCTAGCTCCAGCTTATGCCTGCGCTCTGAGGAGATTTTTAGTGCAGGAGGACTAACACTTCTGGACGTATGGACATCAATGCAGGCCGAACTTGATGAGGGACTCAAAAAAAATGAGTTTTTGTTTTCTGCCTGAAAAGATTTCTCTTTAGCTACGATTTGCAATCCTACATCCCCGTAGTAATTACTTTCACAATCGATCGGAACGCTCACTCCGTCTGCCTCATCCAAGAAAGAAAAATCACTCCGCCCACATACTTCACCCGCACAACGCTGACCTTCCTCCGCCTTGATTAAGCACGGGATTTCATCCGATTGATTATCGTATTTGTAATAGCCATTTTCGGATTCCTTTGGAACTCCGCAATCCAAAAATGGATCCTCGTAATTTCCAGGTACATATTCTTTGCAAAGTACTCCTGGTGATGACAATTTTTCACAGGAATTCCCAGAACTTGTAGTACGGTCTACACTACTCTGACGAACTTTTACAATAACGTCAGTGGTTTCTGTTTCTTTGTTACTGCCAGTCCAGATTTGTTGACTACTTTCGGGGCTATGAGAAACGTCTGCTGGAATATTTCTTGTGGATGGATAGCTTGCTGTGCCTGCTGAAACTCGACGATTACTTTTTCGCAAGGACCCCCTTTTGAAAGAATAACTGCGCTGGCAACGTGAATTATCTGTTTCACTGTTCTTTTTCTTGCCCCCGACTACGAACCGTCGAATTTTACTCCATGTTAATACCTTCATTTTAACGGGTAACAATACTCTTCACTAATCACTAGTTTTGGTACAAACTAGCATACTGTCCCTATCTATCCGAAGTACTCAACTTGATACAGACAAAAAAACTGGCTGCTAACGTGATGTCAGCGGAGATTACTGCACGTGCACTCCATACATTTTGGAAATTACAACTAACTTAAAGACAACTGTAACCGATGAAGAATAACATTGTATCAGTTTGTCAAAACACAACAAGACAGTTATGAAATTCTGAGCCTGACTGCAAAAACTATACTTTGCTTTACATATACTATTTTCCTCAACAGGTTTTCGCTTCACAACCAGCAAAGTACAACACACCACATTAATTCGTTGATGCATTATTAAAACTATTTGGTCACATCACAGTAAGACTTGTTTTCTGAAAATCTCCTTCGGACTTGGGAATCTATGTTACTCTTTTCACACGATTTCCGCAACATCCTTCAACGTTTCCGTAAGGCATGCAGGCTATCTGTCACATTGGAATTAACAAGACTTGGTAACAAAATTATATAATTATAATAAACCGTAATTCAAAAACGTTATGCAGCACTTCTCGATGTGAACAGCAGTTTCCCCATTATTTTAAATCCCAGCATAGGACAGCAATTGTTTCAGTGCAGGTACATAGGTAGTTTTACGGCTTGTTTTGTCGAAATATGCGAACTCTTCTGAATCAGTTCACACAATCTTGAGTAACAATACCGTGATATATGTTTTAAAGACGTGCCAGTTACTACTATGCAAAGGTGCTCATCCGGTGTATGTTCTAGTAAACCGGATGAAAACGTGTACCAAAATAAATCACAACTTGCAATCACAAGAACCAAAAAGTTCTGATGCCATGAAAAAAGTCAAAGAGTAACTTTCATAATTGATGTATAAGTTCATTTTTCTATCTCATAAAGCAGTTGATGTTGGTAGAAGACAGGCGCAATAGAAATTGCAACAATTTCTCGTGTTATCACAGTCATGGGAAATAGTGGGCAATGTAGTCGCATGTCGTGCTTAACTTAAGCTCACGACAAAACAATCTTCAGCTTCTTCACTTTTATCCTGTTCTAGCGTTGAACGCCACAACTTGTATGAAGAAATGTCCTTTCTTATTCCCACATTTGTTGTCATTATTTGTTTTAATCTGCACTGAAGCAAACTTTTGACGTTTCAAAAGCTACTGTGCAACGCCAATCATCACATGATTTAAACCTTTTGCAGTCAGTTGTTTTCAGTTTAAAGATATAGA
Organism: Disparrhopalites patrizii; assembly: GCA_034698585.1. Lineage (NCBI taxonomy): Eukaryota > Metazoa > Arthropoda > Collembola > Symphypleona > Sminthuridae > Disparrhopalites > Disparrhopalites patrizii. The sequence goes on from JAQGBT010000323.1 coordinate 33,130, forward strand.
TAACGACCACACATTGTAGTATTCTCATCCATCAAAAGTATACCGAAGGATGGTAAACAGACTAATAAAAAGTGAAAAATTTTACTCGCAAAGAAGATCACCAAAGTTCCGTTAATGGAACATGTACACTTTTACGAGGACAGCAGCATAAGTAAACGGCACAGGCGATGTGTTATGTAATACATAGCACTACTACAACAGTACTAGTGAGCAGTGATTGCAGGCGGAAAGGTTTAATAACCGCGGAGAGTCTACTCATATGGATGGTATGTGCACAGCGTGTGAAAGAAGTTGAAAACAAATCTGTCTCAGTTTCCTTTTGTCTCACGTAATGCATTCTGGAGTCTTGGCGTGTGACTTTCAAGCCATTGATAACTATAATGTTTTAAAATAAATATTTGAATACAAAATATATTTGTAAAACATTTCTCAAACGACCCAGTTCTGGCTGCGAATTGTTTATTGCTATAAAATATGCATTGATAAAATTCACTAATTCTTCCACTTCCACAACAAATGCTGTCGTTGAAATAGCACACGAAATTGTAATTAAACTGTACTTCACATAGTTGCACACACAGACAATCCGTTATGCTTGAGTTGATTCACATGTCCACTGACAAGACCATCCTCTAAATGAATGCTGCAGGGTGTAGAGGATGGCCTTCCACAATTTTCAATAACTTAAATTTAATACATTATATGACTGACGAACAACACCAGTATCGTTTTAAGTTAATATACAAAAAAATTGCAAAGACAATCTTTCTGAAAATTTACCTTTCCCCTAACAATCACTATTAATATTATTAATAGCCTCAATGCTACACATGCACACTGTACGCCCACTGCACTATTGTATCATTTTGTTTCAAGACCTCGCGAATGAAAAATATATACATACACTAATCGGAAGTTGTGAGTTTGCGAGGACAAACTATTTAAATGGCTATCCAAATTGATGCTTTAATTTTTTTAAGGATATTCACAGATAAATTGTCTACGCGAGACTGCTTCGCTGGCAGCACATCCCAAACGAACAAAAACGAACGATAAGCTATACGTGGGTTAAAGAGCTGAAAGCAGGAACCAACTTTGTAACACTGACAAGATGCTCTCCTCAAACTCCCCCTACACCTACCTGCTGCTTTTTTGGTATGCGTGTAAGTGTACACACTGTAATTGCTTAAACATCTCATCTTCGGACTTCACTGTGGAAGTAGAACCTCAGTGCCTTCACCTCATCGTCCTCTCTTGATCTCATCATCCTCTCTTGATCTCATCATCACGGTTATGGCTGATCAGAATTCTCGTGATGCGAGTATACATTCTTATTTTCGTATAGCTTGCTTAACACAATGATTATGTATGCACACGTAGGCATACATGTATGCATGGATGTATCAGCAGAATAAACACCTTGAATTTCGAGACAATACTCCAATGTTCATGCATTACATAAGAAGAAACGGTATCGCAGATTAAAAGAAAACCAGTTTAAGAAGACCAACAGGGATCACGGTTATATATTGTATAAAAACGCAACTTTCGTTTTTCACCCAGCCTTTGTTTCTACAAAAGGGTAAAGTGTAAAATTTATTGACGGCATGCACAACCGTATAACCTTTTAAAAAGAATCTACGCCCGGCAATGAAAGGTACCGACGTCGAACCCTGAGGAAAGAATGAGTTAAAAGAGCAAGAACGCAACGTTACACCTTGTTGCACTTTGTGAAGCATATTAAGAAAAGGAGTTTAAACAGGAAATGCTACTCTCAGTACATCTCTGGACATTCGCCGTCACTGATTACTGATTACACATAACTTACATCTCTAATTCTTGTTGCTGGCTGAATAAAAATCTCACTCTTTCTGTAAGAGCTTACAGTACTTTTTTAAAAATATGAAAGAATGCAATGATAAGCATACATTAGAGTTCTATAAGAACCTGCTCTCAAGTAAAAGAAATCAAACTTTGACCGGGCATCATTATTTTTATACTGCCAGAAGATGACTTCAGCGAGCATATAAGTGTATGACATTTTTCACATATTTGTTTTGTAAATATGTAAGTTCATATACGTGTTTAGTCTGATCGTTTATAGAAATGTGTAACTACATTGCTCCTATGTAAAAGAAATTCACACAGTGGTAAAATTAGGAACATCTCTAGTATTTTTCGAAGTATAATCTGTCCCTGAACCACCAACACAATTTTTGAACCATTTTATTATTGGTAATTTGATTAAGCTCAGATGTGCTACGAAAAATTCTAAAGTTAAATGCTTTGGTCAGATTAAATGAATGTTAATTACGGGATACCTCTGGAACATGCATATTGTATACACGCTACACTTGTGCAAAACCACAAAATGCAATAAATACATTCAGCCCTAAACCCAAACGGCCTCCAACTTTACAAGAACAGTATTTGTATGTATTTATTTAGTGTTAATTTCTATTTACTTTAGTTTGCAATAATGCCAAAGTTAAAGAGGAGTAGGTTGGAGTACGGATGCGGACAAAGGTACGCAGCAATGCACAAAAATTTTGGGAATTCTTCCAGCAAGACTTTCGGTTACCATTATAATATTTTATGTTATACATATTCTAACCATTATGATGATCTCACATAACGAAGGCTAACATCCCTTGCATGTATTGGTTACATAGTTCGACTAGAAACGATTTCATACATCATAAACGATAAACAAATTTTCACCAAATAATTTTGAAACAAGCCAAATTAAACATTACAAAACGTTCCCCGTCCCAATCCTAAACTATTTAAACACTAACTTTTCATGAATGTAACTCGTACATTGGAAATAATTAGTATGCCCTGAAAGTTTTTACAAGTCAATATTTGAATTCGAAAATAATGACAATAAAACAACCACAAACAATGCCGCACAAATAAACGTTGCCACCATTAATACTAACATAACTTTCCCCCACAGAGGCGTCCCAAATCCTAGGTTTATGTTAGAAATTATTTACAACCCACAAGCAGATGAAACTTCCTCTATTATGAATTGTCGCTGCATTTTAATTGAATTTTAAACAATTTTTATAAATTTTGAAACAATTTTCCGAACATATGTATCATGCTAATTTGACTAAAAATAAATACAGCCGATTGGAACAGCCAATTCAGCTTATGGTATTAAAATTATTGAAAAAGTCGGACGGGCGACGGGTTACCTATGTTGTTTGTTATTTTTCCTATTATTTTATGGAAATATTATTTTTTATTTTATTTCCTTTCATACTGATTTTTTGCTTGTCAAAATTTTCCCATCGAAGCACATTATCCCGTGAAAAATTCTTCTTTCCAATAAGTAACTAGTATCCAAAATACTCAGGAAACAAGTCTTCCAAAAGATTTAGACTGAGACACATTTCTACTTCATAAACATACACTTGTTATCCAAATGATTGTTTCCATTGTATAATTCAAAATAATAATTCCTAAGACCAACAAGATGAGTAGATGAGTGCTTGGAAGACATACATTTGAAAGTAGTTTCCCTTAAAATACAACGTGATTCATCCCCACAAACATGGCGTCAAATAAAAAAAAGAACCTAGTTATGTGACCCTACAAATAACAATTCATGCCTCAACAATGACTTGCAGTAATCTGTCAGGAATCTAACGTATACGATTATTATTTACAGCCTGTACGCAGTATGCACACATTGGGTTACATGAAACGTGTATACGTTAACTTCAAATTGCTTAAAGCGAGTGATGTTAGACATAGACCCCTAAATGATTAGTCCTCAAGGTATTGAAGTAGGTACTAGATACATATATTTATATTTACGTCAAAGCATACCCTGCGAAAAACGCGAATTTGGATAAATGTATGGACCGTAATACGCATGTTTAAAAACATGACTACGTGACCATGCACTATTTTATATTTAAATATCTGAACCAACAAAAAAAATTTGCAACTGTTTTAGAGTTAAAAAATTGTAAACAGCAGAACTAAGTCAGCAGTCAACACTAAATTGACTCTCGAGGTAGTCAAGCACCACACGTCAAATTAAGAATAACGTATAGTAATGCAATGATTTCAGTATTAGTTTCCACGTTCTTCGTGACCCAGCAGGCATACCATCAATGTGGGAATTAACGTTCTGAATCGGGTTTACATACACTTTTAACATATTTCCATTTCACATTTAAAAGTATTGCAGAGTTGTAGAAAGCACCATGACTGGGGGTATCTCAAACCAATAAAGGTAATTCCCACGTGTTACATGCAATGTACCCGATCTCGCAAGATATAAGTTTGATCATATCAAGAAGGATATTTTAACAATTTGTTACCTTCCGAGAGCTCCAAATCCAATTCAGCAAGCTTATCCCGCACTTCTTGTGGAAGCTGGGTCACATCAACTGTTACTTCAGCAGCCATTCTGGAAACCAGGAATTCTGCAATGTGAAATTAATATTAGAAATTAGAACTCACATTGTAAACAGTGCAACTTAGAAGGGTTCCTACAGGGCCTAATTCAGATAAAACTCAGGCACCTAATTTCACTTCGGCTACATAGTTTGTTCAAATGTAGTATCATTTGCCGTGAACGTTGCAGTACTCCATACCAATGATAATAGTAGTGAAACCTACACATTTTACGTAGAATTCGTTCCAGAACTTTGATCAAACTTTGAACTTATGAAGAACTATACGTTCAAGTGACAGTAAAGTACGTTTACGCAGAGGTTTCGTAACATGCAAAATATACGTGAAAGAAACACATATTGACTTGTTCCAAGTGAACATCTAGTTAGTGACACACTTACTTTCAGTGGCTGGTCCAGTAAATCGTTGAGATGGCACCCGATACGGAAGCGGAATCTGCGGATTTCTCTTCTCTTGATCAACCTGCCGCACTTACATGGATATGTTTGTCTTTTCTATACTTTCCCAAAAACTTGAATGATCTCCCAGGCTCCGTTTCGTTAGTGTTTTATTACAATAATGACTGATAAAAAGCTAACTACACAATATACGAAGTATGATACAAACGGGTACGACGTCGAAAAGTATTTACAATTTTTGGGTGGAGCAGTTTACGTTGGTTGCTGGATCCACAGAAGAAAGGGCAGTATTATAGTACATTCCGCACCGAAAATTCATTCACCAAGAACAGGAAAGGTAAGTTAATGGGAAGATGTATAGAAAAAGGAATTTACCAAGAAATTTTGTCAAACAACTTGGAGAGATCACGGTGTTTAGTTAGTTTGTAAACAGTTCCAGTACAAAAGGCTCCCCAAAGCACATTACTGGACCCGGAGTACACATTTTCCAAGACACTTTTTTCCATGAACAATTTTTCAACAAAATACTTCCCCAAAAAGACAACAAACTTATAAACAAGAACAATAAAGATGTACAAAAAGAACTACTCAAGAAGTACAAATATCGGCTGACTCACACTCTGAACATCAATATATATATTATATATACATAAAAAAAAGGAAAACCTATATATTTGTGCGTCAGTGGTTTTCTTGTAATGTGCTCTTTTTTCTGGGACACAAAAAGCACTTTTGTGAGTTATACGTTTTTTTGACAATTTCTTACAAAGATTTCTCTGCTCTTTCCGTATTTATTTCTTTCTTTGTATATTACTCATACTGAAATAACTCATTTTCTCTTTTGTCTTCGCCAAATAAAAGGTGTCATCAAAGGGTTGCGATTGCGAGAAAAAACTGTCAACTGCAATGCAAATGTTATATATATAAAGCGCGGAAATACAAAGGACACACGATTTGAATTTTCTTTTTGTTTTTTAAATCTATCTATATTTATTATATATATTTGTACTTGCCGTGTGTTTTGTATATTATATATTATATTTATTTTCAGCAGAGATTAAAGTTCTTTTTCGTATAGTGTAACGCATTTCGGTGTAAAACGAGTGCATAGAAAAGAGAAGTGGCAGTGGGTTCGTTGGTTGGTTCAGTTGACTTTTTTTTTTGGAAAAAAAAGGGTTGTTTCTTTGTATTAAAAGTTTTCTCTGTACTAAAATAGTAATAATTACATGGACTTTTTTAAGGCTTGAACACGCACAAGAGAGAAATATGCCAAAAAAGTGTATATAGAAAGGTCCCCGCCTTTGGCGGAATGTCTCCGTCCCTTTTCTCTTTTTTCCTCTCTTTTCTCCTTCTCTCGTAATCAATACATTTTCTCTCTGGTCCTGCTGTTAAAGGGGGGAAAGGGTTATATAGAGAGAAGGAGAAAGAGAGGAAAAAAGCCTGTATATGCACATGTATAAAAGTGAGAACGCCAGAGGATGGATGGTGGCGGGTAGGGGAAGTTTTAGTCACTTGTCTATTTGATTCCCGTGGAAGGTCACCAAAAATATTCTTTGAGGCATAATCAATGGTGTGAATGTTGAACTATGATTCTTTATATCAGTACTTTGTGATTTTTTTTGTTTGTTTTTTAAATTATAGTTTAAACCCCTTTAACTAGTCACCTGTTCTCGTAATTGGTTAAGGGCTTCCAAAGAGCGGTATATCCGTCGCCTTTTAAGTCTGTACAGATTTCCAATCAGAAACTGTGGTTTCCTTTGGATTTGTGTGGAAAAAGTGTGAAAGGGTTTTTTCCTCCGAAATCGGACTGGAACGTATACCACTGTACTACTGCTACGCAACGTATTTGGCAAGGAAGTTCTATTTTTGCAATACGCGACCGCAGAGGGATAAGGGTGTTGACTTCCAAAATGGTTTGTCGTTCTTCCTGTCATTACTTTTTCGGGGATTTTGGACCAATTCCATCTTAGTTGTGACCTTTGAGCAGAGTTTGGGGATAGTTTTAGGTGGTTTTTTAGTGTGTGGATAATTGGTGATTTCCAGAGATCTGGAGTTTTCCTGGGTGGGGAAGGGCCCGTATTATGTTGGGAGGGTTCACAATGCGACGTTTCGGGGATATGAAATTTGGGTTTGACGACAGTTTTTAGCAAACGCTGGAGAAAATAAGGGTGTTTGACACTCAGACAAGTGTGGGGTTACCACAAAGTGTTCTCATAAAGTTCTTCGTAGAGAAGTAATCAAATATACTGCCAAAGTTAGGGTTGTTGGCAAAGTATTTAACGTTTGTATAGAATACGTCATTTCCGCTTGTCATTTTTTAAAACTTTTTTCGCCGTTTTCCACACACACTTCGTGTATCTTGTTACGTTCGACATTGGAAACTCAGCGTAAAATGATTTTGTTGTTAATACATTGACTTAGTACCCGTCCGTTCCAGTTGTTGTATTTGTGAATTAATATAAAAATACTATTTATTTTTATTTACATTTATCTTATTTACTGATTGCAGGGAGAGGTGTAGAGAATTTCAAGCATCGGTACAAATTCGTCGGCAGTCGGCGATCCCCGTGTGGCTGTTACGCTGTTTGTGTGTCAATAATTTGAGTGACAATATTCAACAATAAAGCACATCTAAAATGTCATTGTTTCGGAGTGAAGAAATGGCCTTGTGCCAGCTCTTTTTACAGAGTGAAGCAGCCTATGCGTGCGTGTCGGAACTCGGGGAACTTGGCTTGGCCCAATTTAGAGATGTAAGGGTTATTAGTATTTATTATTTATATTAATTAATGATTTTACGAAGTGCAGGCAAAGCTCAACGTTACGTATATTGCGAGACTTACTTGTAAATTTTTGAGACACTGTGTAAAACTGCTTATTTATAATCTTAAAAGCAGTGTTGTAATACCTACCTATTGCGTATCACTCTTTCAAAAATTTAGCTAAATCCGGACGTAAATGCCTTCCAAAGGAAGTTTGTAAATGAAGTCCGTCGTTGTGATGAAATGGAACGCAAACTGCGTTACCTGGAAAAGGAGATAAAGAAAGATGGTATTCCTATGATGGATTCAGGAGAAAGTGTGGAAGCACCGCAGCCCAGAGAAATGATAGATTTAGAAGTGAGATAATTAATTTTAATTTGTAGTAAATACCGTTTTTATTATTATATCAATTTTTTACCGTTTTGATTTTTGATTATTCAATATGGTGTCTGTATAATTGTGTGCTCTTTATTTCAGGCAACATTTGAGAAGTTAGAAAATGAGTTACGAGAAGTTAATCAAAATGCTGAAGCTTTAAAGAGAAACTATTTGGAACTTACAGAACTCAAACATATTCTCAGAAAAACGCAGGTCTTTTTCGATGAGGTAGGTTGATTTTGTTTGGAAGATTGGCAATCTTGCACATGTTCTAACATTTTTAAAAGCTTTGATTTGAGTTCTCCAACAAACCTTTTTTAAGTTTATTCTTGCCTGCATCCCTTGGCCTGGGGTAGTCAGTCATCATACTACCATGCAACCTTGTCGTATTATACATATATGTTATTTATCTTCAGGATTGCGGTAATTTCTTATTTGGGTTTTCACGCTTTAGTTTATATTTTGGAACGCTTTTTGTTTTTGTTTTCATGTTGATTTCTCCTTGTCTGTCCCAATTCTGTCGTATCATTTTTGTTGCAATTGGAAACAGCTTCTGGAATATGGGTATTTAGCTAATGCTTACTCAAAACCGCAGATGGCTGATCCAAGCCGAGAAGATGAGCAAGTTAATTTGCTTGGAGAAGAAGGGCTTCGTGCTGGCGGCCAGTCGTTAAAATTGGGGTAATGCTTAAATTCATTCTACACGCTTCAAATGGCACTCAATTATTTATTCAACAGAAAACATGAAGCTGCTTGTTCAATTATTCGAAAAGTTTGTACTTACTACTTGTACTTACGTATGCATATGTGTGTATGTAGTATGTACAGACATACGTGCAATCAGTTAAACGATTGAAGACGTTCGTACCGGTGCATGAAGAACTTAGTTTTTATAAATTATGAATTACAGAAAATGTCAATATTACCGAACAAGTATGACATGAAATACTATTTAGGCCGGGCGTGTGTTAAATTAAATATTTCGTTGTTTCTAAATTTTAGGAGTTTCCAAATAGAAAGGAACGGCAATTGCACATGTCTTAGGCGATTTCTTTTTGATTTAGCTAACATCGTTTGGCCATGCTATTAATGACAGCTACATTACTAATGGATTAATATGATTAAGAGGTTGTGGAAAATTGGTGGTTGTGGAACTCGTTGTTTATAATTGTGGAAGTGGATTTTCTTACTTGCATCTGTATAATAGCTTGGTAGGATTTGCAAAAGGACGGTATGAAATTGACCAAGTGTACTGTCGGAAACGCTAACATTTCTTGCTTTCGTTTCGGGTTTCACCGCGGATAATTCATATGCTAATAAATATTTAAATATGTGTCTTTCCATTAATAAGCTCAAGCTACGCCATTATGAGTTTCTCTGAATATAAAAAGTAAAAAAAAAAATGTAACTAGGATAGTTACGGGAATTTATGGTCCTAATAATTTCCTTGTACATTTCAAAGCGAGAAATTCATGACGTGGATGAATCTCTCACGGCAAATCTCATCGAAGATCAATATTTTGGAACCCAAATGATGAATCTAACGACCAAAACGAGTGACTTGGGGTATTTTAATTTACTTCTTAAATAAATTAGGAACTATTTTTAAAGTCTACGTTTTATGACACCATTTTGCTTTCGTTTTATTGTAATAAGATTTCAGTTTGACAGGTAAATCCATCTTGAAAGGATTAATTCACCATATTCGCTTTGAAATCGTTTCATGCTGGCACACATGATCATATGTCAGGCGTTTATCGAAAAATTAATAAAATGTCTGAGAGGGAATTCCCATGAAATGTGAAATTCAGACGTGCAGATAGGTGCTCATTTAATGTTGAAAGCATCTTTCATCGGCAACAAGTAGCGCAGCTACTTGCTTTTCGCATACTGTCTTAGAGAGAATGTTGAATACTTTAAAGTTTATGATAAGCCCTAGAGTGACTTTTCGTTACTCACCCTCATGGTTTCTTCAGAAGCTACTGCTAAATTTTTTCGTTATTTTTTTTTGTAACTTTCCTTTTTCTGATGCAGATTTGTGGCTGGAGTAATACTGCGAGAACGTATCCCAGCCTTTGAAAGAATGTTGTGGCGTGCATGTCGTGGAAACGTTTTCCTCCGTCAAGCCGAAATTGACAATCCACTTGAAGATCCAACTACGGTATATATTGCGTTACTCCATATTTGTATAAAATGATCATAGGTGAACTGAATGTTATTTCAAAATTGCCTGCTTGGATTTTAGAGTGACCAAGTCTACAAGTCTGTGTTCATCATTTTCTTTCAAGGAGATCAGTTAAAAATAAGAGTTAAAAAGATTTGCGAAGGTTTCCGAGCAACTTTGTATCCTTGTCCAGAAACTCCGAATGATAGAAGAGAAATGGCTGTTGGAGTCATGACGCGGATCGAAGACTTAAACACGGTAATTTTATCTTTCAGATTAGGACTATGTGCAGAATTAATGATAATTATTGATTTGCCAAATACTAAAAGTTAGGAATCATTTGGTGCTTATTTTTCTGTGGTTTAATTTAAGTACGAAATAATCACTGAATCGCTTAGGTTCTTAGCCAAACTCAAGACCACCGGCACAGAGTTCTGGTTGCAGCAGCCAAGAATATTAAAATCTGGTTTACGAAAGTCCGAAAAATCAAGGCCATCTATCACACTCTCAACTTCTTTAATTTGGATGTAACCCAGAAGTGTTTGATTGCTGAATGCTGGGTGCCTGTTGCAGATCTGGAAGCCATACACTTGGCACTGCGAAGGGGCACGGTAAGCAGATTTTTAATGATTCGTCTATTCTATCATAATAAATTTTAAATACGTTTTTAAAAACACAAAATATGTAATCGCTTAATTAATCCTAATTTCTATAATTTATTTTAGGAGCGATCTGGGAGTTCTGTGCCTCCAATCCTGAATCGCATGGAAACACGGGAAATCCCGCCAACGTATTTTCGCTTGAATAAATTCACTCGCGGATTTCAAATGTTAATAGACGCCTACGGGGTAGGCACGTATCGTGAAGCAAACCCAGCACCATATGCAATAATTACTTTTCCATTCCTCTTTTCGGTGATGTTTGGTGATTTCGGACATGGTTTAATTATGACCCTGTTTGCTGGCTGGATGGTAATGAATGAAAAGCCGCTGACAGCGAAAAAGTCAAACAGCGAGGTAAGCTAGCAAACAAGCAAACTAAGCAGACGTTTTTTAAACTTTTCAAATAAAGGTTACCAGCAATCAACGTAAGCATTGGTTTTACATCACTTTATAGATTTGGAATATATTCTTCGGTGGACGTTATATTATTCTGCTTATGGGGTTTTTCTCCATGTACACCGGTATTATATACAACGACTTCTTTTCGAAGTCTTTCAATCTCTTCGGGTCTCAGTGGTTCGTTCCGCAGAGAAGCATGTATATTTTCAAAGAAAAAGAAGTCATGTTGGATCCCAAGAATGCCTACGCTAATAATCCTTATCCAATAGGCTTGGATCCTGTTTGGCAAGTAAGTGGGGCAAATTCACTTTAGAGTTGATAATAATAGTGTTAATACTGAAGTAATACATACATATGCGTTTCCTTTGTCATTTTAAGGTGGCTGAAAACAAAATCAATTTCCTAAATGCTTACAAAATGAAAGTCTCTATTATCATCGGAGTGGTTCACATGATTTTTGGAGTCATGATGAGCTTGTGGAACCACATGTTCTTTAGGAAGAAGATAAACATTCTCTGCGACTTTGTTCCGCAGATTATATTCATGACATTCATTTTCTTCTACCTTGTTCTTCTAATATTTCACAAGTGGGTGGCCTACTATGCTGGTGGAGGTAAGTCATGCAGGTTAGAACAACAAACATATGTTGAGTCCGGCAATAACACTAGCATTTATTTAAAAATTTACAGACGAAGAAGGACTCGGTCCTCACTGTGCTCCTTCAATCCTGATAACCTTCATCAACATGGTATTGTTTAAGAATGGAGAAAAAATTGGAGAATGTGAGCCGTACATGTACGCAGGACAGCAAGGTTTTCAAAAATTTCTTGTTGTCATTGCTGTATTTTGTGTTCCTTGGATGTTAGCTGGAAAGCCCTACTTAATCTACAAGTATCGTCAGCTTCAGCAACAGCAGGTACATCTTATTTTTTAGAATTGGGGGATCGTCGTCTGAAACTACAAGTTATGATTTGACTTTTGGCAATGACAGGTATGATCTAGAATCTTAGTGTCGAGAAAAAAAATTAGCCTAAAAAATTTGGTCTGTCGAACTAGGACTCCTGTGCAAATGATCAATTAGTGGCCAGGCAGTCAGTTGGTGCGTTGAATAACTCAGACTTTGCAGATATCTGCAGCAATTTCTTAGCTAGAGTGAGTTTAGCAACAACAAATTAAATCTATGTGAGAAATTACTAACCAGTCAACAGTTTTACAACACAACAGACTGGACTATCCAGGCCGAGCTTAGCAGCACAAAGCAGACCACACTTGCTGCCTTGCTCTCCTACTATATCGACCGGAGAGAAATAAGAGGAACAATAGAGTGAGAGAAATGAGAGAGAACAAAGCGACAGAAGTATGAGGCAACAGAGCGAGAGAGAAAAATAACAGAGACAACAGAGCGAGAAAAATAACGGACAACAGAGTGAGAAAAACAAGAGAGAGATGGAACAGTGACGAGGGAGGTAGAAAAATGACATGCAGAAGAGACAAGATGGAGAGAAGAATACGAGAGAGATGATGAGATACGGAGGATAGGAATATCGAAGATAAAGGCAAAGTGGGGTTGATTAAGTAAATTACTGCTTGCTAGATTGCCGCCTATTTTTGGATTTTATAGAAAGTTTGGGTCTCTCCGGGCAAAAAATGTCTTGTGAAACGTTTGCTGATCAGGTAACTGTATTGTTAACCCAGGTTAGGTAGACGGGTTACTACGAAGCGCCAGATACGAATGCATGAAGAGCGCAAATTAAACTATTACCGTTCAAAAATTTTCCGCGTTGAAACGTGTTGGCGTGTAGTTTACTTAATTCATTATATATTATTGTACTTTTATTTTTTCAATCATGCAAAGTTCACCAATGTTTCTACTGCTGGATTGACGGAAGAATCAGCAGAGCAGATGCAAATGGCAAATGGTGCAGCAGCCCCGGGAGGTGGGCACGAGGATAATGAGAAAATGGAAGATATCGTTATTCATCAAGCCATTCATACAATTGAATATGTTCTTGGATGTGTTTCAAACACTGCGTCATATCTCCGTCTGTGGGCTCTGAGTCTTGCCCATGCCCGTAAGTATAAAAAAGATTCAAATTCAATAAAAAAGAATTTTTAGCTATTCAGAATTTATCAAGAGATACCATTAGATGCGAAGAAAACGAATTGTACCCCATTTCGGGGAGACTCATTTGATTACAGGGGTAAAAGAATTGATTTAATTATGTTTCAGAATTGTCTGAAGTTTTGTGGGGAATGGTTCTACGTCTGGGACTCCAATCGCAGTCATGGTTTGGTGGAATTTTTCTGTTCACGATCTTTGCGGCATGGGCATGCCTTACGTTGGCTATTCTGGTGCTGATGGAAGGTCTTTCTGCATTCTTGCACACACTTCGTCTGCATTGGTATGTGGTAACACTGCTTGTAAATAATAATTTAATTTCGCTGTTTGAAAGGTTCGATAACATGTACACAAAATATTGTTTGTGTTAACGAATTTGATGACTATTTTCGGCTGACAATTTTTGTCGGGTAACGATTGACAAATGTCCACATATGCATAGGCGTTTATTGATATACCTACGTTACATTAAGAAATAGTAAGCCGTGGTAAAAGCTAGACATATAATGGTCGGTATATTTTGTTTTCGGAGTTTAGCATATTCAGATTTATTTACTGCGACTGAATATCAAAACTTCTTTTTTACAGGGTGGAATTTCAGAACAAGTTCTATCAAGGAACGGGCTACCCATTCTCCCCGTTTTCATTTGATATTATTTTAGACTTGGCGCAGAACGCAGAAGAGTAATGCTTCGGACTATGTGCAACTCACCCGAATGTTAATCAATTCATCCGGATGTTAACCGAACTCACCAATTTCAGTAAAGGTGTTTGTCTGTAATTTTATGCACCTGTTACTTGTTACCAGTTTCACATTGCAAATAACGAGTTGTAAATGAAACTACAAATCTATCCGTGCCGCAAGGTGGAGGCATTATATTTCAACGAGGAAAAACTGAGAAATGAGTGTTACTACTGTAGTGTTTAAGTGTATTACGTGACGTCTGGCGTAATGCCCTGAATGTTTAATAGATCCTGAACTGTGTAGTTGCAGATACTTGAATCTTGAATCCATGAAATCTACCATGACTAATTAGTGCATTAGCAGTATCACATGTGCACACATTATTTGTTTTTCTGATGAGACAAATTAATCAATACGTCACGTCATAATTACAACAAATAGTAATAATGTCAAACAACAGTATTGTCCATGATACTTTTAAATTTTAATTTATATTTTAGCTTTTATGCTTGAAAATCTCATTGTGTTGTGATTTACGCTATTTCATTTACGGGTTAGGCAGCTCTCGAAAAATATAATTTCATAGTTTTTCGTTTGTTGAGTATTTTAATCGCTTTATGATTGTTGTGCAGTATCCAGCGTTAAATGTGAGTGATACATACATACATTATACTGAATCGACGTATTAGTGCATCCAATTGGCGACGATGTGTAGTTTTAGTGTTGTAAGAGCAGCTGTTAAGAATGGATGTTCCAGCAGCAACTATCCTGCTATTCTTTTGTGGTAATAATGTATGCTCTCGTAGAGTAATTTTTGTACATCTGCGCATATATATATTTACCACGCCTGACGTTAAATTAGTCATTTTATGTTATACGTATTATTTTCGTCTTCGAGAGCAAAAATGAATATCGCATACCAACTACAGTTAATTGTTACATTTAGGTTATTTTTAAATCGTTTGTTTACCTGATTAACGTCGGCAAGCCGACCCTCAAATGTGTGCAATTTAGAGACACAGAATTGTCCTCTGTGATGATTAGTTTTTAAAATAGTTTTTAACTAATGTGAACTTATTGTTAGTATTTATTCGACTTGATATTATGAGTTCGACCGGTTTGTCGTGCACGGAGTCGTGAATCTCTAAAGCAATGAATTAACTCATGTCAGCAAGTAGTAGACCAATTGGCTTGTAATCTATTAAATTAGAACAACAAAATAAAGTTAACAACAATACATTATGCATTTTCATTTGTGATATTTTAAACTGATTCAACGTAGTTGAATAACTCCTCATGTGGCCGGCGTTCCTTGCAGCAAATCATGACTATTTTACACCGAATCATTGGGATTGCTAATGTGTTTTTTTGGCCAAAATTGTTTACTAATCGTTTTTTTACTGACACGTGGTCTTTACGAAGCACCTGATCTTATGGGATTAAGCAGGCAGCTCAACTGTAACAATTGAATTCAACAGATTCAATTGAATTTGGCACTCTATAAAATGATTAATGTCGTGTGAGTCATTGACAGACAACTGTTGCCAAGTTGTATGATTCCGCAATATGTATAAGAATGATGCTCAACACGTAAATGTCACATGAACTTTTATTTGATTAAGCATGTAACAAAAAATATACAAAATTCAAGCTGCTGTTAGTATTTTATTTTTAAATACACTAAGTAAATGCGCTTAGAAAAATTAAGTGAAAGGTGCTTTAAAATATTTTGCAGAGGTAAGTGCGACGCTTTTGTTGTTGTTGTGGGGCTGCAGTCGGAGAGTCGAGGTATTATTTTTAAATGCAAATCTTTTAGCTGGTTTGCTTTTGTATGTTTTGTTTTGTAACACACTGATGAGATTATTATTATTGTTGCTGAATAATTAATTGTTCCAGCTCGTCGGCAGAACGCAGGAGAAAAGCAGCGGACTCACGGTAACCCGTCACGAGCTGACGAACTGTGGCAATCTCCGTGGCATTTAACTTATGACTAAGGAGAGACTTTGATTTCATACTTAAATCTGTGGGGCCCGTGCTCGCTTCACCTGACAAATAACATTAATTCAATTAAAATTGCAATCATTAAAAATCTTCGGCATAATATCTTCCTGTTACAAAAGACAGTCATTTTTTTCAGTAGAAAACAATTTTTTAGAAGTAATTATTTTTTTCAATGGAAAGCAATTTTTTAGAAGTGTTTTTTTTTCAATACAAAACAATTTTTTAGAAATATTTTTTTTCTAAATTTTTAGAAAGCTTACCATTTGTGATCGGTAACGATGTGCTGTGCGAGTATGGTGGAAAGGCGGGATTCACTCCTTGAATTCCAGACACTGGCGGGAGGGATGCAGGGAAAGCAGCTGGTTGGGGGAAGGCTTGACCAAATGTGGGTCGGTAGGCAGACAAACTGGGTACACAATTACCTTTGTCACTTAGGGAACGACTATATAGGAACAGATTTTGCTTGTTTTAGTCACAACACTATATTATTGTGTAATTACTACAAGCTATATTCATGCAAGTTCCAACAGCATCCAGAAGATTAACATCTTCCTATTTATAATTACGCCTTGGAAAGCAAGGAAGAAATAATCACCCATAATCTGCGACGGGGGGCTTCTCATGTGCTTTCAGAGCCACTGGGATTCCTTGGGACGGATGTAAACTTTCTGAAGACGTGGAAGACTGGGTGATAGCATGGCTGGCATTGTGTGCACCACCATTCGTCACAGCCTGAAAGCTTCTCTCCTTACTCGATGACAGGGATGCGGCAACCGTAGCTACCCCTACCTTCGAATTACGTGGTTCTTTCTCCTCCTTCACAGCCGGTACCTTTTCTACATCTTCCTTGATTTTTAACGGTCGCTGGGTCAGATTATGCCCATTTTCGACCGAGTGATTCGCTTTCTCGTTTTGTGATTGCTGTGTCTGCAAGTGGTAGAGAAAAAATTATGGACCGAATGCGACGCGGTTTCTTTCTGAATGTATTGACAATTAAATTCTCTAAAACCCTTTTGCCCTTTTCGATTTGTTCAAAAATTTGGTTCAAATTAAAAATTCAAAATGTTCAAAGTTATGTACCGAGTTGGACGCGATTTGTTTCTAAATGTAGACAATTAAATTCTCTAAAACCCTTTTTTTTCCTTTTCGATTTGTTCACCCAAAATTGGGGAAAACGATACATGATTCCACATTTTCCGCCATTGTAGACTCAAGAAATAGGAATTTCAAAAACGGGGAAAAACGATTGTAGAGAGTATTTGTTCCTTTGTGTAAAATACATTAGGATCTTACTTGGGGTGTGGGGTGAGGTTGACCCAGAGGCTCCAAGCCCATCCTCATTCTCTTTGCATTCTGACTCTCATTCTCGCACGCTTGAGCCAAAATCTGCTCTGCTTGTACCGACGTCAAGTGGGCTGGGGTGGGTCGAGACTGGAGAAAGCATACCAAACCACACGTTTTTAGGGATTTTCGGTAGCGTTTTTAATTTACATTTTAAATCCGCCAAATGCACTCATTTCTGGGAATGTATATGTATTTTTCCAACATTTTCACTTTGTATTCCTGATTTGGTTACAAAAATAACTTTCACCCGCTTTCTTTTCTGAATGTTGGCCGTGGTAGTACATACGCATATGTATAAACAGTGCCATAAAGGTTAGACTCATCCCTAGGAATAACAGAGGGCAGCCACGGTCGGCTCCAACGT
The DNA here is from genome assembly GCA_034698585.1 of Disparrhopalites patrizii. Classification (NCBI taxonomy): domain Eukaryota; kingdom Metazoa; phylum Arthropoda; class Collembola; order Symphypleona; family Sminthuridae; genus Disparrhopalites; species Disparrhopalites patrizii. Next base: position 50,840 of record JAQGBT010000323.1, read on the forward strand.
GGTGAAAGTACTTGAGTGCTTAAATCTATATATTCGGCAGTAAGGAGAAATTGTTCCAATGTGTTCTCACCGATTCCCAGCCATTCGAATCACGTGAACGCTTGTTTCTGCGACAGGATTTTAGGTAAGTTCGAATTCTTTTCCGAGCCCGCTCCGCAAATTCAGGGAATTGTCGAGTGCATGAGTCAATGATGGCTTGAATCTTCTCCTTTGGCTGCTTCGAAATGGGGACCATTCTGTCCAGATTCTCATCCACGAAGAGGCGCACAAACATCTGGAACAAGAATAATCATTTTTGTGACTTTTTAGCTTTGGCTATGCCTTTCACTTGACTTTTACCAGATTCTTCTCCTACAAATTAGCTTTCAACACGCCCTAGTCAATTGTGCTTCCCAACGTTTACTGATACAGCCATACTTTTCACGGACATTTGTTCCAACACTTTCCCTGGGGAGATTACGCCGCAGATTTATATCCACACCCGTGCATCACAAAGGGGAGCCGCTAATCATTGGATTTATGCGATTGCACAATCCCTAAAAAAAACAATAGAAAAGAAGGGCAAAACTCACATTGAACGCTTTAAGTCTCTCGGGGTCATATTGTTGAGAATCAATTTTATCCTCGGACTCATCGTCATCATCATCTTCGTCGTCTTTGTTGCCGTTGGACGACGTCTCATCCTGACCTGTCTCCGAGGCTGCCCCGCCAGAGGGATCACTAAGCGTCAAGGGACTCTGAAAATCCGAAGATACCAGCCATGAATTTCCCATATTTCAACCCTTTTCCCAGAAAAAGTTTTTTTTATTAAACACTATATTTCCTTAATCCTTCCATTAAAAGCTGAATATTTTATTGATTAGCAAATTGTTAAAATTAATTTAAAAAAACAATAAAATCCAGGTTTCTCTTCCAGCATGAAGTACATAGAGGCATAATATGAAGAAAATTAGCCTTCGAGCACCATGCGTTCCCTTTTAGGGCTATTAAGGAGTACAAAAACACCTTTCTCGTAGCTATTGAGAGAGAACTCACAGATTGTTCACGCAAATCCATCTTGCCGTTGATGTAGACGTTATTATTTTGGGATTCCTTCTTCAAGCCAATGGGACGGTATCCAAGCCACTCAGCTCCCAAGTCACCATCTTCAGTCTTTCCAGAAATGTCGCTCCGAGATTTATTCCCTCCTATATTGGGGGAAGAAAGGGAATTTAAATAGGATTTTATGAGTATGGTGGGACTCCGGTAATGAAGCCCTGGGTGCATTATTCAATGAATGCCTCTTCCTCAAGCCTCAGAGAGAAGCCTCCCACTCACCATGATGACGCTCGGAATCCTCCTCCACGGCATTCACTTGTGGTAGATGGGTTATCTGGAGGAACAAACAGAGCTTGCATTAGCTGCTTAATGGGGTAAAGAGAGACGCGGCGCCAGGTAATACGGATGCGTATAATACATATAGGTAGGTATTACATATAATAATATAGCCATGACGGGGTAAATGCAATAGTGTGAAGCTCTATCTCACTCCAGACCCTATCTTCGTTGATACTTATAGGTATATATGCACATATATATACACATATTTGTATGTGCATACAAGGGCTTGTGTGAAGACGCCGGCATTGGCACTTCTCCGGCTTCTCATCCTCCTTTCGCTCCCCTCCAAACAGTAATTCCCTCACTCATATCGTAGAGGAGCAGAGTGCGATCAATAGGCTCTGCTATTACTCATCTCGAGGAACTCTTCCAACCCTATTTTTCCTCTCTTCGCCCCCTTTTACTTTGAACTGTTTTTTCCTTAATGTATTTCCCACCATGGAAGCATCAGCACTTGAGAGCTTTCGCCCCAAAGCACCGTGGTTTTTTTGGAACCAAGTGGACGGGGACTCCCTCCCTCTCCCTCTTTCATACTGCCACACCAATCAATATAATTGAGCCGAAAGAAACAAAATTGCTGTTGACAGGGACAATTAAGTTAACTGGGGAATATCTAAAGGAGGAAAATCCCTTCTTAACTTCCCCCAAAACTTTCTTCGAGGTTTTTGGGACTTTCCCCTTTTTGCCGGGGGATTTTCTTTTCATTCCTCGGACTTATTTCTTGAGGAGACAGGTAGGCAACTTTTGAGAAACTCACCCGGAAGTGAGATACGAGTTTTTGTTCTTTTTTTTTTTTTTGGAGGGGAGCACTCCTGATTATACCTTAATGTTTTCTTATATGACTTGGGGGGAGTTTCAACCGACATAAAAAATGGAGCTATACTGTACAAGGAATTTGTCTTGTTTGACCACGGAACTTAGAAGATCTTGGCCTTTCCAGACGATTTGGTTTGCAACATTAACTTTGCATCAGCTGTCCCAAAAACGACAAGATTGTTTCGTCGGCAATCCAAGGTTACGAAGATTCGTAATTGTGCTTAAGGTCGTACCATTTAAATGCCATTTAACTTTTCTACCACCCTGAAAAGCCAGTCCATTTAGAGAGATAGCTACCGTAAATTGTCAGACCGTAAATTGGGATGACAGATGACTTGTCCCATGATAAAATATGCATCTATTGTCGTTGAATCTGAATGAACAAATTTTGTTTTTGGGGCATTGTGCGCCTATGATTCTCACAAGGATTCGGGTTCTGGATAAACACATGTGAGCTTCGAGATCTTGCAAATGCCAGCTCGAGGAGGAGGTCACGGATGTGACTGAAGGACGTTAAAAGGCACTTAAATGTACAAATGACCAATGAAATGGTATTCTATATGGTCATATAGACGGCGAAATTGTCTCTGGCTAGAAGAGGTGACAAAGGCGAGATGTTTAAAAACTTTTTGCTCATCTATTTAAGTATTAGGTGTATGTGTATATCGTACATACGTATATTTTGTATACTTAAATAGAAGCAGTAGACATTAAAGCCGAAAGGATTTCAGAGAAATACGAAGCCACTGGTGTACTTACAGCTATAGCTTATGGCATTGAAGTAGCTTTTTCACCCCAATCAATCTCGTGGCGAGGCAGACCAAATAGGGAGCAACTCGCCCGGTTGTTTGTACCTTTGAGAAGTGAAGGGCTAATTAACACCTTCAGGTACTTTGCATGTACGAACACATGTAAGCCATCAATGGAATTACCATATACTTTGCTTCACGTCGGAGAACGCTAAAATGAGAACCTCGTCTGAGCTTCCTCAGATTTCCTAACAGGCGCAGAATAATGTGATATTATTATCCTTGTGGAGAGTTTACAAGAGAGAAAAATGTGGTATATTTTTAACGCTTTGGAATTCCATGGATATGTCCTAACATTTTGCCACCATCTTTACCAATGAACAAACATACTTTCTCGGACCCACTATACAAGGCAGGATCTCTAGAGGATAACGTCCAGAGTTGGGCAAGACGGATCCTAATCTATATGAAGGTGATAAAATAAAATAAGGGGAAAGAGAACATCTACTATTCTGTGAGTGTGTATACAGATTTAAGAAATCATTTCTTCCTACATTTTCCCTCCACAACTCCCTCTTGCTCCCCAGCTCAATTATCGGCATGGAGAAGGAGGAAAAGGCATACGGTAGGAATTGTATGTGTCTCTTAATCTTTCACACCCTTCCACCATGTGAATTCAAATTACGACTTGGGAAGTGAGGGTGACTGGGAAGAGGATGCGGAGAGGAGCGTGGAGGGGGTATGTGGACGTCAGAGAGCCTTTTGAATTTAATGGTGCCTAAGTAAGAGTCTTTAGAATAATTTGAATTTATTCTCAACCCTCGAGAATACCCAAGGACTATCATGACTAGCCAAGATATCAGTCGCAAGGTCAACGCTTACACAGTATATGGAACTCACTGTAGACATCCCATGTGTACGCAGGGGAGAGAGAGAGAGAGAGAAAAAAGCCAACTTTTTTCACAAGTATCTTCCTACAAGATCATACACGTGTGAGAGACCCAGAGAGGGAGAGGGAGAAAGAGAGAGCGAAAGAGAGAGAAAGAGAGAGAGAAATAGAGAGAGAAAGAGAGAGAGAAATAGAGAGAGAGAGAGAGAGAGAGAGAGAAAGAGAGAGAGAGAGAGAGAGGAAATGTTTGGTAGAGATGGAGAGAGCAGAAGGGAATTTGGAAAGAAGAAGTAAGAGAGACGGAGAGACACTATGATAGGAAGAGAGACAGAGAGGAAAGGAGAGAAAGAAAGGATGCGTAAACTCACACGAAGAGCCTCACAATGTGTGTATCTCTCATCAATAAGGCTCCTTGACGTGCCATTAATAGGCTGGCATTAGTAACGTCAAGTTTGACAGTCTGAATTTCATAAATAGTTGCTCATTTCAAGTCAATTCTCTTCCCCTCTCCTCTCTTCCATGATAGTCTCTCTCCCTCTCTCTCTCGGTCTCTGTTTATATGTACACTCCAGTAGAGTGTGAGAGGGAAGTAGTGCGAGACTCTGTAAGAGCGCTAGGATTTTCCGCTTGGATGGCTTGAATATCTATCTATCCCTCCTCCTTCTTCGTCTTCCCTCTTTTAAAAGGGAAACCATTGTGTGTAATTTAATTTTTTTTTAGACAGACACACACATCCACATAAATGCTTCTTCTTTCCCCATTAACAATGCCCCTTTATCCATGAATATCTCCCATGGTGGAAGATTACCCTGGTAAAAGTAAGCACAGGAGAGGCCGGGGCTTATTCGGAGCTCCTTCCACATGGGGCAGGGATTGTGGAGGCGTCTGATGGTTAGAAAATGTCTTATTCAATTATTTCTTATTCCCTGTTCCTTCCTAAAAGGAGTAAAAAAAATCTAAACCTCAAAAAAAGAATGTATCTCTTCCCATCAAGGATATTGTTGGCCAGAATTGTGGGGGAAAAAAATCCTGGGACGGGAAGGAGAGAAAGTAAGAGCAAACAAATTCAAATCAATTGACAAACTCCAAAGTTGTGGGAAAAGGAAAGGAGAAGAAAAGTGTAATGCATTGGAAAAAATAGGATCATAACCAAGAAAAAAATCAGGAGAAAAGAAATCTTTGGGTAATATCCCCGTATGTTTGTGTCAAGTTAAAAAAAGGGGGAGATGTGAGAATAATAAAAGATAAGAAAAACCCACAAAAAAAAAAACCCCGGGTTTCAATAGCCCTTGAATGGGAAAAGAAGAGTCCTGCAAAGGAATTAAACGTTTCCAACACACTTTATACATTTCTCCTCTTCTTCATCCTCTGGAGGAAGGGAAAAAGCAAGCATATTAAGACGGTAATCAATCACGTTCATGGCCAGGATGTACTGGAGTATGTATACGGAAGAAAAAGGAAGACGAAAAAACGCTGGAAGTAAAGAAAAGAATTTTTTCCCTTGAATTTCCAAGAAAACCCTAAACGTTGCTGGCCAAGGAGAAAGTAAGGAAGAATTTTTTTTTCGGTATTTCCATCTTCCATATGGGTGAGTGTATTTTTGTCTCAGTTTTTAAGGTGAAGTGTTCCAAGAAAAAGGAAGAGGCCTTATGTATGGATGTTTGGGGGGGTTGGAAGTGGATGGAGGAAGAGTTTCTAATCTCTTACTGTTAGTGGAGGTGTCGGGGAAGATGCGTACTTTAATTTTCTATCACAAACACCCATAGAAAATGTGTGTGCATTGAGGCACTTGTGAAGGGACTACATTAGCGTGTGTGAGTGCGTGTAGTAACATTGGTGGTCGTTTTTTTTGAGGGAGAAAAATAAGTGGCGGTGGTGGTAGGAGTCGTAGTCGTCGTAGGAGCCGTGGTGGTGGTGGTAGTGTTGAAGCAGCAGTAAAAGAATAAGGCACATTGCACTGTCAAAGTAAGGAGAGGAACCAAAGTGAGGGAGAGACACAGAGAAATAGAGAGAGAGAGAAAGAGAGAGATAGAGAGGCCCAGAGAAGACGCTTGTCCCCTCCCCCGACGATCTTCCTAGCGGTAGTTCTAGGGCGAAGGTAGAAAGTTTTTGAAAAACTTCCGGATGGCAGAATTTTGGGGGGATAAGAAGGCGGAGGAGGAAGAGAAGAGAGACGGAGAGAGGGCAAAAGAAAGAGAGGGAGGAACATGAGACAAGGATGAGTTTGGATTATGAATTGTGCTAGGAGAGGTTCCTCCTGGCATGCTGCCAGTACTCCGTGTGTGCATTTTTTACTGTCAGCAAAGCACGGAGAGGAGACAGTCATGGGCAGAGTTACAAAGGGTAAGTGGGCATGAATGCGAGAGGGAAGAGATGAGAGAGAGAGTGAGAGAGAGTGAGAGAGAGAGAGACAGAGAGAATTCTTTCACACTGTCGCTTTTGTGCACACACGTACGCAGATAATGGGGCCACATATATAGACGTAAAGGGGGAGGCCAGAGAGACTCATTCCTTCGTGATTTACTTTTGTATCATGCCCGCACCAACCATGAGGTTTTGATGTTTCCCTTAACTTCTCCTCCTTTAACTCCTTCCTGCCAAGTCCTCATCCCACTTCCATCCGTCCCTTTATGCGAAGTAGTGCCTCCAGCATCCCAAAAGGAAAGAAAGGAGGAGGGACCATTTAAACGTCTTTAAACAAGTACGAACTCATTATTCCCAACTTTCATTGTGAGTGACAAAAAATAATAATAGTCTCTAGCACTGGAGCGTCAGTCTTAGCCCCAGCTCCGAAACAACACAGACTAAAAGTAACTACCTTTTGACCGAAACTATATGGAAAAACGTTAGTTTTTAAGAGCCTAAAAAATCGGAACTCCTACAGACGAGGGACTATCTGCTCATCCGAAATGGTCACCCCAAAAGGGATTGTGTGACCATCGTCTCGTTTTTTTTTTGTCCCTCCTCCTTCACGGTGAATCCCGAGAGGAACTTTCCTTCCTTCCTTCCTACGGTGGGAATAGTAGAGGACCATACGGGGGGGCTTGGATCAATGGCATACGGCTTCCAGGAGGAGACAGGGAGAAAGGAGCGGGGAGAAGCTTATAGTAGTTGCTCCGGAGCCATCATCACGCACCATGTTTTTCCCTCCCAATGCTCTTTCAAGGAGTCTCCCATTCAGGGGTACTCTATAGTCATCAGAGAAAGGAGAGGAAACGCCGGGACTCGAGATATCGGAGAACTCACTTAGGAAGAGGACGGCAGGGGTACAGTGCTTGGGGAAGAGCAAAGGTTTTTTCTCTCTCTCTCTCCCTCTCCGCTTCGTTTCCTTTCATATGAGAAAGCGGAAGTGTTTTTAACTCCCTTTTCTGGAAACCATCAGATACGCGGGGGAAAGAGGGGCCTGAAGAGAGAGAAAGGGGGAGCCCATGAATTACAGGAGGAAGAGGGGTATAAGGAAGAGATGAGAGGAGAAAGGGGGTTGGGGGGGAATGTGAGTGAGAGGCAGGCGAGGAGGATGAGAGAGAGAAAGGAGAGAGAGACAGAGAGAGAGAGAAAGAGA
>JAQGBT010000324.1:0-58200 GCA_034698585.1 Disparrhopalites patrizii
GGATATATCTGTGTCCTTCTTGTGTAAACATGAAATGAGATGAATAAAACCAGTAATAATAATAATAATAATAATAATGGTGTAGCTTACAAAAAGCACAGTTGTCTCTTTTTCAGTGGTTGCATGAGGGAGTGATTTCTCTTCAATACATGGTTCATAGTCGTGTCGTCTGGAAATAGGAACGGCTTATGTTTTGCATAATACTAATGCATGTACATATATGTACCGTGAATTTTGCTCTAAAATCGAAGCAATTTGCAGTGGCACCGCAAGTGATTCATTTTCCTCCTCAATGAGTACGAGGGGTAGTGTTAGAGGGTCCTTGACGACATCCTCTGAATTGCTTTCTCTCTGCCTAAAAAGAAAGGGGTAAGGTATGGGGAATACATATCGTTTACATCCGTATAAGTTAGTAGGCATGTGGCTAATACGTATACATATGTGTCACTGGTGAAAGTAGGCGAGGAAGGGGAGAAAGTCTGCCAAAAGTAGATAAGCTGTTAGCCTCGTCAAAGTCGTATGCCTTGACTCACTCCTTCGCCATCACAGCCCTTGGACTCGGGCAACTCTTCTTCCTGTTAATGCTTTACACACACATGACCCTAAAAAAAGTCCTCTCAAATGAGCAATGAATATGGAATGGCGACGTTTTAAAACTCTGGCCATCCCCTGTGCGACGGTGATAGGACGCTTCTCATTCTCACACATAAAACGAAAGCCAAGGACTATACCATCCCATTTGACGAATTTATGAATCCATTTACATCTCGCGATGGAAGAATTTGTGCTTAGAGGCAATTTGGAACTGTCACCCCTAGGAGGGTGGAGGGTGTATGTATACTTATGTACACATTCGTGGATAGGCTCATATAAAGTCCAAACCATTCCATAAGGACGGGAGTTGGACGAACGCTGTAAACTGGAGAGACTCTGTGAGTTTCGACGCAAATACATGTATACATACATCCATAAAGATTAACAACGTTTGTGGGGGGGATAAATCTGCACCAAATGTGCGAATTCAAACGACTTTTCTTTGACGTCGGGAACAACAAGACCCGGCAGTGGGAAGCTGGAAAGGGGAACAGCACGGAAATGTATATATGTATATATTTATGTATATATGTGTGCATAGATGCACATATGCTGTGTTCGCTTTTGCTACTTTCACACAAGTAATCCAATTAAATTGGCATTAAATGATGGCACCGTCACACATTTACAAGGGATCAAATAACTTTCTCCTTCCACGTCCTTTTGACCTCCCACCCTGCCACTTGAAATCTGCCACGCATTCAACATACAAAATGTTGCTCATTCTAATTCTCCAACTCGTGCTTGGAGGAGTTGCTAAAGTGGACACATGTGTGGCTTGTAAATCCATAAACCAAGAGTTCAGACGGGGTTGCGGGTGGTGAGGGGATGGATTATTTGGTAAAGTATCGTACATCTGTATTGCCCTATTTGGTATTGTTCCGTTGCCACTGGCAGAGAGATAAGAGGATCAAGAAAATGACTTTGTGCCTCTCTCCACACTCCATACAGGCTGGCACAAATCTCACTTCGCCCAAAATCCAATCAATCCTTAAGAGGGACTTGGATATAACGTTGTTACGTGCACTCCTGAAAGTACCGACACACCTAATTTGAATCTAAATTCCCCGAGTAGAAACTTTCTGGTGTAATTAATGTGTTTGAAATAGAATTGTACAAGTTGGGAGTTGGTTGTAATTAGTAATCCCTCCCGATTAACTGGCGTATCCAGAGGAACAATCCGGCAAAAAAAAGTTTTCTCTTTTCCTATCCCCTTTGATTGAAATAATGGGTATTCAAGGGTGAAATCCTGGGGAAAGTTCATTTATATGTGCATACTTTCTCCGGCAAAATGATGTGAGTACTATATACATATTGGAGCCACTGCCGTGCCCGAAACTGGGGAAATTGTGAAGATTTTACGTCTCATCTGTCCCTTTGCTTTCTTTTTTTATATTTCTTCTCACAATCTTATCTCCCAGGTTGCTCCACTCATCCCTCACGTCGTCGCTAATGTCGCATGCAGAAGACGAGTATAAATTAGGAGAGAGGGGAAAGAAGGAATGGCGAAGAGGTGTGCTTTATAGAATTACTAAGTCATCCCAGCTTGTGATTTTATAATGTTGATACTCCTTCCTCAAACGATCCTTCCTCATTTGTATGAATTACCGAACCACACCATTTCCTCAAATCTTATTATTCAATCCGCCTTTCTTCTTCGTTGTCTAATATCTCCTTTTCCTAGTTCCTCTCTCTCCTCACGCTCCACAATCACTTTAACCCAAAGAATTTTTCCAATTTCCGCAGAATAAAATGAATTCCCCGGTACATGATCAGCACCATGTTCTTCCTCGGCACGAAAGCTGATCCACTGAAATGCTTTAATTTCTTCAGGGTCGTCTCACTCACAAACAACCACTGTACAGGGGAAGAGTATTATTAAGGAAAGGATTCCTATAAAGGATTTGCTCTCACGCCTGTAATATGAAAATCTTACGGAACATGAAATGGAACAGAGGATCTCCCAAACCTTGACACTCCTCCAGGAGTCCAATTTATTCTCCAGCAGGGTATATCTGTTGTTTTATCTGTGCAGACATTTCTATCTTGATCCTCCTCTGTGAAAAATGTTGAGTGTAGTCAATGCCAGGAGACTTACTACCATGAGGACATGTGCACGTGTTCTTCATGTTAAGCTCATTCTAAGCATTTTATCCCATCCATTTATGAAAGCTGTTTTCCCCTTGGATCTAACTTGCATATATTTTTTAACAGCCAGTACACTAAACTACAAGGCTAAATCGTAAAACTCAGCTGTTCCTCTTTAGAAAAATCGAAGTGGAAGAAGACTTCAGCAGTATTGACATAGGATTCTCCAATTTATTTCCTCTGATTGTGGTATTTTTTAATTCAAACATCACCACAATTTCTTCCTCAATTTACTTTCTCGTTTCTGATCTCGCCAAAAATGGAAGAATCCTCTAATCCTCTCTATTTCATTTTGCCATGCAAAATTTTTGCGGCATAGACTCCTAGAACTACCTACGAGATGGATTCCTAGAATTAATGCGTTTAATCACAGCCTAACACAAATTAGGGAATCCACTCAATTTCCCTTTTTTGCGCCTCTCTATCCCAGTTGTTTATTGTGAAGTCTTCATCAAAGATGGTTTCAACTTTCAACGGTTCATCCATGTGCAGCTCTTTCTATATGTACTTTGAATTTGATTAATACCACATCACTGCTGTAATCCGTTGGGAATATTTTTGGAGCTAGCACCAAAAGCAAAATCTGTCTTTGCCAGTTCCTAAAAGAAAGGAATTTTCGCATGGCAGCGTAAGATGCAATCTATGCTCTTTTCTCTCGTCTCGTTTTGTGTCAACGGTTGTCCTATGCACAGTCGAACCTCTCTATAACGGTTCCCCTTAAATCAGCATATTTTCAACGTTATAACGAAAAACCGTTATAGAGAGCCGAAATTTCTATGTTAACAATTGGAGAAAGTTTTTGAGAGAAGCATTTTCAGTCACCGGTATAGAGAGAAAACCGTTATAAGGGAACCCGTTATAGAGAGGTTCGACTACATACCATACGTTGTGTTCATTGTCAAAGTATGTACTAATACTTTCCTGCCTGGTGCTCTAACTCCTTCGTCAAACAAAATTATTCCACCAGCTTTAAAAAAAAAAGTTTTAGCATGGCATTGCACGGATACCATTGTTGAAGTATTTGAAGAGTAATCATTTTCAAGCTTGGATGGTTATTTTTCAATAGGCCATTGTAATGCTTTTGAGGTTGCCCTTACAAAAGGTGCTGACAAAGCAGTGGCTACAAGTAGTGTCGATTCCCCGCTCATCCACTTTCTGCAAAGCTCCTTGTGCCATGAATATTTGCTCTGCTTTCATTTTCTCTTATTACTCAATGACTGAGACCAGAACGTTGAAAGCTGTTTAACAAGGACGGGTAATAAAAATTGACAAAGTGGACAATTACTAAGGAGGTCGGATTTCCCACCAATATGTTAAGAAATACACTTTAGTTAATATAAGTACATACATACCAACGTACGTACAAACTGCTACGGTCAAGAAATACATCAAGTTGCCCAGTTATTAAAATTACTAATGGAATTTACTCCCGGACGCGAAGAAATGGAAGCAAGGAAGTGGAAAATGTGGAGACAAATCCATCGAAGAAAGAATGCTGCCACACTTTCGCTGCGTACTTTAACTCGGTCTGCGCTTTTAGATAGTACGAAAATAAATCAAAATTTCGACTTGCCATTTTTCCCTTGAATGCCTCTTTTTCTAGTCCATGTGTATGTACAGATTCTAGCATATACATAAGAGTAACTGTGAGAAGACGCTTCTCCTTTGGATTATGAGGGTAGTAAATAACAAAATCAATGAGCATGCATTTGTGTAGAGTAGGAGCGAGTGGTTGCACAACTGGGACTATAGGGACTCTTATGCACATTGTTAGTTGGATACCCTTTTTCAAAAAGAAAAAAAAATACGCTTAAGAGTAGGAAAAATGGTTCTTCTGCCCTCTTTAGCATACACAGGCATTCATGTAATCATAATAACCCGGCGGTACTTGACATTCATTCTGTGGGGAAACAAAAGGATTAGTCTGGCGTTGAAAAATGACACAAAGGACAGCCTAATGGTACTTTCACTAATGTACCGCTTCCAGATTTTGTCCTATGCACATGAGTATAGGTCTACATAGTTGGTATATGTGTGTTGCAGAAGTGAATATACTGGAGATTTACATGAAGGTATACAATGGAAAGAGTTGCCATTTTGCTTTAAAAAATTCAGTGAGTCTCGTTGCCCCAACTACTTTCCTTTTCTTTAAATACTTTCTTCACAGACTTTCTATTTTCAACCTTATTTATAATCACATAGTCAGATGAGGCTTCATTCGTTTACTGTTAAAGCTGAATGTAGTATTTTAATATACTTTCTCTCATCTGTCAGTTGTCTACTTTCTCTCTGCCGTCTGCTTTTCTCTTCCCATTTTTTTTCTCTGAGTTCTTCCATTCTCATTTCCATTTTTGGTTTTGATTTTCTCATTTCCATTTGCCATTTACATTATTTATTTATTTTCTCTTTGTTTTTGTCCTGCAATGTTTGTGCTGTGCCCTTTTGTTATTTGATTTATAGTTAGCATTTCGCTTTTTTTTTTTTTGAGTTTATGCGTTCCTTTTATCTCTCATTCGTTGCTCGCCTTTCTCCTTGAAGCATTTTAGTCAGTTCGTGGATGAGATTTTATGGCGTCATAATAAATCTTTTCAGCACATTGTCTGAAACTGTCAGAAACTCCTTTCCTTGACATTGAGAACCAGTAAAAGATGGTGTAAAACGAAACCGCATGGGAGAAAATCAATTATACTTTTTTTTGGCCAGTGCCGTGCTTCAACTCAAATTGATATTAGCCTCAAAAGAGACTATCAAATTTATTGAGCCAATTCCCCCACTATCACGCTTGACTAACAAAATTGGTAGAAGAGGCCAAATTTCTTTTTGCATCCCTCGTATCTAACCCGACTCGGATTTATATAATCTCATTTTGTGCTCTTAAAAGTGGAGCCAAGTATTATTTTCACTTGAAGTGCTCCTTCCTGCAATCCGGAACGCGATTTCTGGAGCATCATCATGCGCAAATTTAAGCTGACGACCAGCACCACGGCTGTTATTCTTTTAGGCGCCTCACTTTTGTCCAACGGTGATGTCACAAAAACAATATATTTAAAGGCAAAGAAAGACTGAACCTAGAAGGAACTCAAGTATGTGTAGGTATATAGACATTTTGGTGTGAAAATTGCAAATCTTCAAATTTTACCGATCACAGGGAAGAATGTTGCAATGTTTTGTTGGGATACAACTTTAGAAAGTAGGAAAAAACAGACATGCATTTGTGGATTAGTGAAAAGATGACAACATATGGCGTGTAGGTAACGTAAAGTACGACGTATTAGCACGTATGTATGTACATATTACATATACATATGCCACTAGTAAATTACTCTTTCCTTAACCCCCCTTTCTCTCTCTCTCTTACTTTCTGTAAAATTCTCTGAATTTTTTATAACCCTTTTTGCAATGTAAAAAAAAAGCGTGAATCACTCACTCACGCTAAACTGCATACCTAATACATTTATGATTACTGAGGCGGTCCGTAGGGAATTGAATACACCAACAATAAGAATAAACCATCCCAATTTCATTGTAGGACCCGAAAGTGCAAGACAAATTCATGTTTCTCAAAGAGAAAAAACGTTTCTTGAAAGCTGTGGATTTACTTGCAGTTAGGAATTGATAAAAACATGGTACAGACTTTATTACAACAGAATAGGTTCCAATTTGATAAAAAATATTGGATATGTATAATATATATAGTATATGTATAATATACTATGTATGTGAGTAATAAATATATTATAATATGTATGTATGTATGTATGTATATGTATAATATGTATGGCCTAACCCTTACCCCTAACATCTCGTGAAGAGCTCACTTGATTGTGCTTCCTTCCTAAGGTTTCATATTTCCATTTCTTATTATGTTATTCGTGTGTGCAGGTGTGCACTTCCACAGCTTTTCGTTTCTCTCCTTTTGCATCTTTTTTCATTCATAATATGCATATTGCTATCCGCGGTTGAGTTTCTGAATAAATGGAGACATTTTTCCCTTCAAAGCTTTTTTATCATTCCCCCTTTCCATGGTCTTTTCATTTTGTAAAGTGCCGACAGCGACAGGATAAATAAAATGAATTAGGGTATTTTGCATAATACGTATTTTCACAGACTTACTTTCGTTTCCGTTCCTCAGCCTGTTTCAGGTTGTAAAACATTTTTGTATTGCCATTTAAAGTAAACATTTCCTATCTTCTTCAGTAAGAAATGAAACTTGACTCGGGCAAATTTTCACTATATGTACGTGAACCACGTGTATGTGCGTGCCCACTGTGGCAGGTATCTTAAATGAAAGTCGCTTTGTGATAGTCAAAACAGATGGAAGGGAAAGAAAGAATTGCACTATAGAATCTGACACAATTATGCAAACGAATTCTGTCGATACCGAGCTAATGACAACTGTAGCAGCTGATTCACCGTCTGTTGCGTTTTGACTGAGAAAAATTAGGAGTAGAATGTATAAATACAGAGCTGAAGCATGCTCGTCTGAAGATACATATAAATACATATTTTAGCATGAGACACACATGTATAGAAAATTTAATATTTTGCAACTGTCGTGCAAGAACTTCTAGCCCATCTGATGAATTTGTAGTTCTTACTCCCTTGAATGTAATATCAGACGAGTAAAAATTATAATAATATTCTTGACTTACAGCTAAACGACTTTACCACTGAAAAATCCCGAAAAAAAAGCAAAAACCCAAGTACGCATACGTACTTGTAGTTGATCCTCAATGTTCAACTTCCACTCTTCGTTAAAATAGTTGATTTCGGCTAGGTAATCACATTATGGAAGGCCAAACTCTTGAAGGAGGTATTTAATGAAGGGATGTGGACTCGATCTGGTGCCATCAAAATGATACGGCATGTTCTGCTTCGCTCTTTCTTCCATCTCCTACTTCAGTCGCCCCCTCGAAAGATACTCGTGCCGGAACAAATGGAAATAGACGTGGTGTTGGAGCAAATAAGGAGAAGAAATTTCTTTTCAACTTTCCTCTCAGATGCCTTTCGTCACGACTTGCTATTTAATCCTTTGATACTGATTCTGATACAGGAGCAGGAACGAGAGGCAGGAGCAGGAGGTGGAGAAAGTGATTCAGAGGAGATCGTATATACATAAAGGCAATGTATAGTAAGAACAAGACAACAACAACCGCGTAAAGAAATCCTGCCTAGGCAATAAAGAAACTGCTGTGAGGGTGGAAAAACTTTTTTTTATCCACGCATTTCCTTTCTCTCCACAAGCAAAAAAACAAATGTAGGAAAGGAGTGGGGTTTATAATGAAACATGCACATATGGAAGTACATATAAATTTCCACGTGCAAAACTTTCACTATACTTGTTTTAAAGGAGACATAGTCACATAGTTCTTTAGAGGAAAGAGAGAGAACGAGGTTGATCGAGGAGAGAATGTCTGGCCTGGTTCAATTTCAAAGAGTAAAGAAGCAGAATCGTTTTCTCCCTTTCCCACCTCTCTGTTTGCCTATTTAGACATTTGATTGCTCTGACAGTGAAATTCACCAGCTCATTGTGCATAACTCGTGTCTGGAAGGTCTTTGTGCATGTGAAGTGAACTCTTTTGTCGAACCTTTCATACGTGCTTTCCCACCTACTGCTTCCTTCTCTCTCGTGAAACACAGAAACAGATTCAATTGACAGCAGAAATAAGACAGCCGAACATCTTTGGTTGTGTAAGCGGTGGCAAGAGCAAGAAATGTCTCTATTGCACCTTCAAAAAAAACTTGTTACGTGGAGAAGTAACAGGGAACGAAAAAATCCGCTTCGTAACCCATCATTTCCAATGCAAATGGGCTTTCGTAGCGTAGAGACCGGAATTCAATGTTCCCCAAGCCTGGAACTATTGGCAGAAATATGGCTCGTGTCTTCCCTCACACATCTACACCCGTATAATGCTTAAAAGATATGGAGGACATCAGATTTATGGGATGGCGAGAGCTAAGGGCGGGCCTGAGAAGCCTCGTCATAAATCAGGGAAGGATAAACCTACACATATCACCAAGGATCATCATGCCCCGTGCAAATTATTTCAATCTCTCAATCTTTTTCTTCCCAGCAAAAGTTTTGCCAGTACGGTACACTCACCATTTCTAACATGGCACTAGTTACTACAGTATTATGACACCTACACACTAGCATTAGCACTGACGCCACATCTTTTTCAACAATACATAATTTTGAGTACATCTGAATGTATAGATATATATATATATATACATACATAGGTACGCAGATGGGCTGAGGTTAAGCAGGTGCACAACCCTTTTTATTTGACGACCCACTACAAAAGTTTGCGTTTCTCCTTCTGCATGCCTATGCCTTTTGGTACAATCTCTCTCTTTCTCCAGTGAAAGAATATCCCAGTGACAGTTGATGAATTGAAGAGACGACGTGAAAAAAGGTACGGACATATGACTGCGCTAGCTGGGGGTATGCGAGATTAACCTTGTCTTGATTCATTGTCGTAGACAGTTGAGGATATGACGATTTGGGAAAGAGAAAGACAGACAGTGAAAGAAGAATTCTCTTTCAAATCTTAGGGAATCCCCTGGACAGATTCAAGAGTCTTGGGAGCAGTTTGGTACTCCTCAAGTTTCCTGGAGAAAGAGACATTCCATGGTGGAATAGCCAAAACCAGAACTATTACCCATGAGAGATGGGAGGATGAAGAGAGGTTCAGCCCTGAAGTAGTAGATGACTGTGTTGAACACCACTCCAGAAATAAAATAATGGAGAGGAAAAAATATCTACCAAAACTTCTCTTTATGCTTCTTTTCTATCGTCTTGGCAAAATTGTCTTCCTGTCCTTTGATCTCTGTGTTTGTACACACTTCTCTTACCAGGGAATTCCATTTGAATTTCCCCTTTGATTACACTGACTGCCTAGTGATTGAGTAGTCGCGGTTTTGCACCTGAGTACCCATAAAAATGTTGTTACCTCATCGTAAAATTTTGTGAGTCTGGCATGACTCAACTTTTCGGTTTTTATTGTATATTTGCAAGATATGTCTTTTGATGGGATTGTGATTCACAGTTTGTATATTGGGGAAGAGCTGAATGCCTTGCAAGGGTTTGTATAGTGCTTTCTGAAGAGCATTTGCCCCGGATATGAAAATATGTCCTTGCTACTTGAAATTCATTGACTCCCGGTTAGTGTCCATACATACAGTCGCTGGGGCGTCCGGGCAGCCGAAGGTTACCACGTTACCAGCCATAAAGAACATTGGAGTCGACACAATGGAGAAAATAATCTCATTTCTCTGTCTTTTTCTCTCTCCCTCGCACACATCTTTTTCTCCAGTAACACAAAAAATAAGGTAGCGAGGGCGAAAGGCAGGGGAAAGTACGTCTTCAAATAAAGAAAGAACAGCCTGGATTTTTTGTATTCACTTGATTTAAGCTCCAGTTTGTTCTGTTGCACATTTACTTTGTTCTACGGAGAGGCTATTGTTCACCAGGAACCTCGAAGCGGCTCCAAGGGGCTCCCAAGCGTAAATTTTTCTTGGGCAAGTTTCTACCAGAAATATACGATGGGATTGAAGAAGTACTTTTTTTTGGACCTCTGTCCTTTTTTTCGGGTTACATCGCTCCGCCGTTTTACGTGTTTCTTCGCAAACTTCGGGCATACATGCGATATCCATACAAAGTACGGAAAGCCACGGGAAAACCTGACGAAATACTGAATAAAACATGTCCCAAACAGAATGGTAGGCATATTTGCATTAAGCATTGCACATATGTATAATGCTGCTTTCTCCTCAGAACAACTTTCAAGAAAGAACGGGACGCAGAGAAAAGGAAACAAGAATGCGGAAAAGGTGGTCAAATTCCCAGACACATTTAAAAAATCTGAGAAATTAAATAAAAGGTCAACACCGAAAACTACCGAAAAGGACAACTACCGAAAAATAAATGTTCTACGTGTGTATGTAATGTACCTTTAGTGTTTTGACCAGTTCATGTGCAGCCTACATAAATGCTTTGACAATTTATTCTTAAAAACATCTTTTCTTGTCTTTTTCTGTATTTCTCTCTTTTGGGCACTTTTGAAAGGGGTAAGTGTACCGTGTGTGCATTTCCTCCTGCATCTTGTGAACTATTCAATATAGTCCACTTTACTTCAATATAGTAAGTTGCAAAACCTTTACATCTAAAGCTTCTAGAGTTGTTAACGATTGAACTTACTGCCTTTTTTTATATAAAAGCTATTATGCTATATCTAAATAATTATTTCATATAATTATTTATTTCCCACATGCATATGCTAGAATGTGGTAGGTAAAAAAATTTGTTTCACCAAGTACAAATACTCCGTGTTAACAAAGATTTGGACCTTTTTCATGTGGATAGTGGTATTTCATCCTAATTTGGTTTACCGGAAAACCTATGTTTTAGATAAAATCTGAAAATCGGTTTCTCAACATCATCGGCACGTTTTCTACGTAAACTTACAAAATTAGACTGTTAGTACATGTTCCTACATTTTGGACGAGACTTTCTCGACACCACTATTATAAACAATATGCAGTAGAATTGCATTAAAAACATCAGTAACATATCACTTTTATAAACAACTGATTTTACCGAAGTATGATATTTAGGCGGTCAAATCTCGTGATAATGGGGTACACTGATATGCTGATTCCAAATAGGTATTCACTCAAAAGTTTCGATTTGTTGAAGCCTTGTCCGATCCGCCAAAAAATTGCTGTGCTAAACCCACGTTTTTGCACCCAATAAAAAATGGAATATTCAATAAATATGATCAATCTTATAGAAGGATTTTCAAACATTTCAAACATTTCTGTTGTGGTCAAATGTACTTTTGGAGGTTTATATTTTAACACCGAACCAGCCATGGTGGTGCCGTGGGAAAGAATACGAAAATGAATGAATTTTTGATGTTGTTGTGTTTTTGTTACTACTATTTGCAACATTGTGAAAGGGGTGAAATGATTGGGTTGATTTGATGAATTGATGATTTATGGGGAAAATGAGACGAGGAAATTATGAACTTGTCATTCTGCGTTGAGACTTGCTTGGTTACGGAGCAAAATATTATGTTGGCTAATTGCTACGTAGGTGTTCTTGTTAATTAAAATAAAAGCCCTTAAAAATACCATCTTTTGAGAGCGTGCAGATCTGGTCCTTCGATATTATTTGTATGTTAGTCCCATGATTCATATTATTGACAAAAATGGAGAAAGAGATTCAGGATCCAAATTCTACACATGGATTAAATCAACACTTCAGCAATGATTTTAATAACACAACAATTAAAAACGTGTTTTGCGTGCAAGTCAATTGACATAGAATTTCTCTCGAAATAATTTCTGAAAGGGATTACACTAGACGCATGTCGGTTTGTCCACCCCAAATGGTTTATTATACTAAGGAACCACGGTGTGAGAAAATTAAAAGTTTTTGCGGTGTTTATTGAGAGGTAGAAGCCCAAAACCGAGAAAGTTCATTTCCACAATTGGGGCCATATTGTATATGGACAAAGCTAAAAAATCGTTTATCCACAGCAAGTGAAAAAACTCGGCCATTTTTCAGTTAATTAATAATTTTCTAGGTAGACTTTGCTATTGATATAAGGATGATGAAGTAGAAGTAGAAATTTACACACATACATATGTTTTCAATATGCATACTATGAAACTGTTGAAATCCAGAATTTCTAGTTAAGTAGTCCCCTGTTTCCGTAAAAAAGTCGAAAATACCCGAGCATTGGCTGCTAAAATGTGGAATCTTTTGAACATTCTATTATCTATTGATTTGCGTCAAGTAGTTCACAAGTTACCCATAGGTAACAAGTTGGTAAAATTTAAGCGGCCCAACCTAGGTATGTGTATATACATTTGAATTTATCGATGAGGGAAATTCACATAGACAAAATCAAATAGTGTATCTACGACCTACGACGAGCTATGTACAAATGCGTTTGTATGCAAACTGTATGTTTGGTAGGTCCTCCCTACTTAGGACTTTTGGTATAAGTTGAAGTGTTTATGAGTAACGTCGAAAAAATAGTAACACTTGGCATTGGAGAAATGAGCAACTTTGCTGTGCTCTTTTGTTAATATTATTCTTCTAAAAATCTATACAAGCTTCATTTTTCATTCCCACAAAAACTTATGCCTAGAACAAGGAAACGTGTAAGCTCTTAATAGCAGGAGCAATCTTTGTAATGAAGTAATGAAAAGCTGTTCCCGACAATGGACGACAAAGTTTTGGGAAGAAATACGAAGGCAGCTTGCGTTCCATCCCGTCGACAAGCGGTAGCTCCATGAGGCTTAGAGGCTGTACGAGACGACACGAGAGCGTAGGAAATTTTTCAAAAGGATGTATGTGAGCAAAAGATTTATTATCGTTGTGCTGGCACAGCCGCTGGTTTTAATCCAACTCCTGCGCTTCTCCTTTACTTCTGCACTCCCACCTCCTTTGTGAGTCAATCTTAAATGATTAACTTGCATAAGTTTACTAACAATGAAGTTGTTAAAAGTTGCGGTCCATACTTTTACCTTCCCAGCTAATTTCTCTCCCTCTTCTCCTTTCCCTCGATCATCATTGAGCTCGCATGTCTTCCTCTTTGGTCCAAGTACTTATCCTCCCCTTCCAACTTTCTCTTCCGTTACTATTTCAGCATTTCTTGCTTTCTCTCATTTCAGTTACTCATTCGGCTTTCTCTCACAACCATTGGCTGACACCTTCTCTTCCCCTTTTTATACTACTTTTTTAACTATTCCATTTGCCCACAGTATGACAGAAATAAAGAGATTTGCTGTAAGCTCAAGCCTGTTTCGTTACTGTTTATAGCTCTGGCACTATATTAGCCCAAACTGCACTGAGAATGCTCTGGAACTCTGATTACTTTTGTGACTTCTCCGGGCACTTTTTCTTTTGCCGAGCTCGTACTTTTGGGTTGTTATTTTTCAAAAGTATAGAGGGTCACAACTCAATTTGAGATACTTGTGGCACAGCAAAGACCTTCCACTCCTAACGACTTTCGATCACAGTCAAGGTTCAATGAACTAGCTGGTTCTTCGCAAAAAAAATAACAAGTTGAGGAAATGACCATTGTTACTGTGGAAAACTGTACATTTACGCGGAATTTCTGAATGAAAATCCCCGATTGTTGTTTACATTATCCGGTACTCGGTCCATTTAATGGCAATAACAATACCAACAACTTTAGATTAAACCACGATATTTTCTTGAAATATCTTTTCCTAGATTGACAAACAAATGGGCTTAAATGTGAGGAATTATAATTTTTCAGGGCTCAGTCACTACTCTTTCCAGTCAGTAAACATGCGTGACGCTGCTAACATAAAAACAATTACATTACTTGAAACCCCACATGCTTATTTCACCACTTTTAACAGTTTATATGAATTTTTAATTTAAACAAAAGATTATGCTTTTAAGCAATAATGCAGATGATCAAGAATCAACTTGGTAATCTGCAACAAATGTTTGGAAATTCAACCTTTCTGGAAATAGACAAATAGGCAAAAATTACCGCTTTATCATCTTTTTATTGTTTCCTGAGGGCCAGCTCGCCCAGTGGGACTCAAATAATTTCTAGTTGAAGGTCTTTGCATTGCCACATTTACTTCACGCTTTGTGTTGTAGCTCATCTACCTTTGAAAAAAGACGACCCATATCCTTTGTTTTTCGGACTGAAAAAATTCCACACATTCTCTCTTTCTCTCTCTAATGTTTTCTCGTGCCATTCATGGACCACCAACTTTCATAATGAGGTAATTACAACAAACATAAAAGAGCCATTATCCCTCTTCCTCGCCATATACTTCGAATTAAATTAGAATAAATTGCAAGATTCTGTGAGTATAAATAGTATTAAAAAAATATTCCAAACCTGCTTGCAACTGCAAAAGATAGGTATCAGCCGCTAATTTAAAATGCCAAAACATACCTACATACGTGCATATAGACGCAAGAAGGAGGAAGAGAGAGGATGGAACGGCTCTGCAGACACAGAACATCTACAGAAGCCCAGGCTTAAACAGCCGAGGATTAAACATATTTACATGTGGCAATCTCGATCTTTGCCTCCATAATGAAGTGAATATACGCAGTGAATGGATTGAATTCGTGAGATGTGGTGGAAGTAATGTATAACGTATAAATATTTTTGTGGGGAGAATATAAATCCATAGGGGGGGACAATTGCCCCATGGGTACGATTATAGTAATCCTCTCATTTGCTTATTGCATAATGATGACGTCGTGACATTAACCATATTTTAAGCCCCTCACATTCATTCATGTGGTGTGAGCAAATGAAATTTGAGGAAGCTTCTGCAGTTTACACACGTGAATATATTTTTTGGAAGGGGCGGGAAGAGGGGAAAGAAATAATGTTTTATAGATAGACGAAAGCCAAAACTCTATTAAAATGTTTGGGAGGCAAGCAAGAAAGGAGAGATGTGGGATTTCAGTAATCCTATTAACATTACACGAGTCAGGTTTCCGCCCTCCTCTCCTCAAGGATTTAGGGTGCGAAAATTTTAGGCTCCAATAAACTTGAGCAACTTTTAATAAGTTCTTTCTTTCCTCGCTTTATAGTATAGATATACGTGGGTTGAAGTTAGTGCGTGAATTAACTCTCTCTCAAAATATTTCCTGCCTTTCATCTCTCTGTCTCTCTCCTTTATTCTCACTCGATTTCCTTTTACAGTCATGTTTTGATCTTTCAGAATGGTTGCGTGTAAGAGATCATGTGTGTGTTTCCCAGGGAGGAGTCCTTACAGGTACTCTCCCGCACATATTTCTTCACTTCACTACCTTTTGCGCATTTCTCTCTCTCTCTCTCTCGCTTCCCTCTCATTGCCAGTCTTTACCAATAGATTTACTCGAGAATTAATACTCACAATAGAGTTTTGCGGCTCACTGTGCATTCAAATTTATGGTGATTATTTACAACAAATCAACGGGCTTGCCTCAGCCCCAAACCACTTTAAATTCTTCCCCACGTGTGTGGAATGAGGTATGTATATGAAGTGGAAATGGGACATTAATTCACTGAATGGGCCTAATTATTTTCCTCTCAGCCCTCAACCCGTGCCGCCAGTTTCTGGACAAATGTATATGGCCGACTAGGCACAAGAGGTAGCTGAAGTATATGTATATATATCCATATCTGCTCTCTGCCTGTGGTGGGAAGAACTCGTGGGGCTCTTGGATATGGGAGAAAGTTATTCAAGTTTGTGGGTTGTGAGGTTAAAAAGGTCTTTTTGTCTCCGGTGTCCGGACAAACTTTTTGTTTTCACATTTGTCCCAAGGTCAATATTGATAACGCATTCTAGCGTTGACATCCTGGTTACGTGTATCCCCTCGCAAATATACTTGCAACAGTGTGCTACAGACTTACGTAAGTCATTAGTTTCAAGAGTGGTTTACATAAAGCAGGGGAAGGTGGTGCCCTGGGATTTACTGGAAGCTTCCACTGAGTTTTCGTTATCCCTTATTTGTCTTCACATGATTCCAAATTGTATTCCCTTTCTTGATCAACGATAAGTCATAAGGATTATTTACTTTCTCGAGGAGTTGATAAGCCTAGGAAAGCTCAGCGGCAAATATTTATACATGTTTTGCTCAAATGATCTTCGTACAATTCCATTTTGGAATGAGAATGAGCGTCATAACCATACTATTAAACTAGAGTGGACAAAATTGACCGTTGACGTCGAAACTTTGGCCTTTAAATGGTGGTCCATTATGTTTGAACCGGGGGTTCGCATACCCGAACACCAATCACCCCCACCCTGCATTTTTCAAAACTTAGCCGAATTGAATCGCATTCAATACAATGTGTTAATCAATTCCCCTGTGACCCCAAATATGACCTTTAGTGCGGCATTAACCTGTAGACCCCCCCCCTGAATTTACCAATTCTTAAAAAATTCTAAAATTTGTCATTAAATACCATGCAATGGCATATCTGACCCCTCATGAAAGGTAAATGACCTCACAAAATTCTCTCAGAAACCCATACGGATCCCCAAAAACCCTATGTAAAACCAATGGGCCCCGGGAACCCTACTGACATCAGCGGGGACCCCCAAAACCATACTAAAACCAGGGGAGACGCTCCATTGCCCTAATAGAAACCAGATGGAGATGGAGGAGATGTAATTAAAACAATTTGATAAAAACAAAAACATCAACACACGGACCTTCGCCAATTCCCCATTTTTGGGAGATCAAATAATTGCAAAATAAATCCAGTAAGCATAATTGAATAAATTGAAAAACTAAAATAAATTGAAAAACGGGAAACGGGCTTACTCCTCATAGCATTTCCATTTCACCAGAAAATAACAGTCGGGCCCTTCAAATTTGACCCCTCGAAAGGCTCCACCTCGAAAATATTCTCTTTTTGGCTTTAACCTTTGGAATTTTCTTTTTCTTCCTTCGATCTTCTCCAGTTTGAGGTTGACATTTGGTGGAGGCGCAATAGTAGAGATACTTCCGGCAGCAGATGCGGTCCCTGCCTTTAATCGGATCCTTGCTCCAACCCCGGCAATTTCCTCATCGTCCTCCACAATCTTGGCGGGCAATTAAACACTTTGCCTCACCTGTTTTCGAGACGTGGATCGACCTGTGGAAGTTCCCGACATTTTCCCTAAAATTAAAAAAAAATGGAGGAAAAAAAGCCCGTCAAAACTTATTTTGAAGGCTCTAATTCCCACGATTCCAGCTTTAATTAGGGAAACTGTAGTCACACAATAGAGAATTATATTTTGGAGTCACATAAATATATTTTTTTAATAAATTATAAATTGAATTGTGTATGGTTACCTTTTAAGATAAACTTTTGGGGGAAAAAACACTGAAAGACCTGGAAAAGTGTATGTTCTCGTCCGGCTGAAAGAGGAATAAAACATAAAATAATAAATTCAGGCTTTAGTAAAATCTGGACCTGAATTTGTGGCGGTCTTTGTAATAATTATAGAATAAAAGACTTGGAATTGGAACCGCAACTGAGAAAAAACGTTTTTATGTATTTATTTGTACATAAAAGGTATAAATTGTTAAAGTAGGTTCAACATACGTGTTCAGGACATTGATTGGGACTTGGGACACAACAATTAGCAGGGAGCTTCTGTTTTAGTCGGCGAACGGTCAATTGTTGTTTATTTTGTTGGGGGGTCCCTACAGGTTATTATATGTTCTTTGGGAGGTCCCTACTGGTTATTGAATGGTTTTCGGGGGTCCCTAGTGGTTATTGAACGGTTTTTTGACCATTCAATTGAGTGGTCTAAACTAAAAGCGAAACTAAGCAAAACTAAAAAGAATTGAATGAATTTTTTAAGAATTGGTAAAATCAGGGGGGATCTACAGGTTAATGCCGCACAAAAAGGTCATATTTGGGGTCAGAGGAATTGATTAACACATTGTATTGAATGCGATTCAATTCGGCGAAGTTTTGAAAAATGTAGGGTGGGGGTGATTGGTGTTCGGACTGGGAATCCCCGGGCTCAAACATAATGGCCCACCATTTATATGCCAAAGTTTCAACGTCAACGGTCAATCTTGTCCACTCCAGTTTAATAGTGTGGATAACGGAAGCGGAAGCTATGAAATTCCAAATTATTTTTTGGATGAATACGCCTTTTTATTGGCTACATACTCGCTTTGCATGCCCCAAAATTATTCACGTGTGTTTTTGAACCCATTTTTAACTGTAGCGTAAAAAAGGAGACCTGTACCTATGTGAAGCGTTTGGAAGCAAAAGAAGTTAAGTCCAAAATCCGGATTTTTCCGGAAAAGCCTTGTCTATGACTAGACCAACCATTGACCATTTTCGTTCTTTCAGTGGGTCATTCAAAAACGAAACAAATTCGGCAAGCAAAAATCATTCAGTTGCGAAAGGATTTAAGTCCACCGGTGATTCAGAAGCAAAAGGACCTAGATCAAACCCGCCGAATTCTACTAACGTAATCACACAAAACTACAGTATTATGGTAGCTCCGTGAGCCGGTGAGCCCTTTCTCCTGCTATTATAGCAATTTCCTTGAAAATACCGTTGTGATATTTTTTAAATATATTAAAAATTAAATGTCCCCCCTTTGCATTTTTTCTAATATGCGTGTTGAGGTTGACCTGTCATGTGACGGAGTGAGCAATGTGTAAATGTGAGAGTATGTAAATGGGATTCTGCATTTATTTTTTACTTATTTATCAATGTGTTTTTGTCCTCTGTCCACTACTGACCTTTGTCCTCTGTGACTTACCTTATTTTTAAGTATGATTATTTTACCTTATTCTAATTGTGACGCACGGTTTCATGTGTTTTTTCCTTGTCTCTAAATGTACAAAAGGGACAGCATTTCATTCTACAAAGGTCTTTTTCATTTTGAAGGTTGTGTGGTCAAGTTGTATTTTTAGTGGAAATAAATTAGAGAGGAATTTTTAGCAGCATAACACGGAGTTTTCTTCCGTCTCTTATTCCCCCAATTTTGCACTCATCGCATAGTCAACTTTCTCTCACATCAATCCAAAACAATGCAAAAACCATTAGACTCACATGTTTTCGTGTAGACATGTAGTTTCATCATTGATAGGTGACTGTAATCCCCGCCTTGCTCGCTTTTCTCACGTAACAGCGTATCTACACGGGAAAATCAAAATGTAAAAAAATTGCAGAGAAAAATGCAAAGGGGAGAGAGATTCCGTCGTCACTAAATTTTAACATGGGGTTCCCCATAAGGTCCGAAAAATGTTTTCAAGCAAAATGTAAATTTTCAATATTAAAAAAGCAGTGAATCGTGATTTCCGGAGAAATTATTATGATGACAAGTGAAAGTGGTCAAGGCGCTACCATGTTATCGTAGTTTGGTTTGATTCTGTAAAAAAAAACTCGAAACAATTGTTTTTTAGGTGCAACGGAGTTAAGTCCATCATTTTGTGTGATTCAAATTCGACATAATTTGAAGATCACGGGAAATTGATTTTGAAACAAATGAATATTGACGCAACTATACAAGCACTTGTTTTAAGAAAAATATTGTTCAATAAATTTCGCAGTATTACATCTGAACTAGTCAGATATAATACGGCGCTTTTTTGTTTTTCCTGTAAGATTTAGTATTCTGGACTTAACTCCTTTTGCTTCCCAATGCTGCATATATGCACACTGGCAAACATGCACAATGTATTACAAATGGTTGTATAGACAATGGAATGTCTTTGCATTTCACAAATCGAAAATATGTAGCCTGCAATATCTTGCAGATTCACAAGGTAAAATTTAACGGAGTCATAGTTGTTCTCGATTCTCCCAAAATGTTCGGTGTATTCAAACATAAAGAATCGAAGGATGAAATAAAGAGGAAATAAATAAAGAGCAGAGATTTTACTAGTACAAGACATGCACTGCCACGTCTAATGGGCTCCAGTGAGTCACGAAAGGGAGATTTCTTTTCTTCGAAGTTGAATTACTATGGGAAATTTCCTAACCAAAGAAATAAAGCGGGGAGGAAAAGAGGGAAATGTCAAATAAGCATGAAGGAGATGCAGTCCTGTAAATACGCATATATAGGCAACAAACAATTTTTACGCCTATAATTCCTTCCGAGTTGCAGGGAGAAAGATCAAAGTGAAAGTACAAAAAAATTGTTGGTAATTTTTTCGTGCCTTTCTTGCAGCCCAACAACTACCGGCAGTTGCGTTATAGGCCAAAAGAATTTTTTTTGCTTAACTAATTCAAAAGAGTCTCTCTCGTTCCGTTTGGGGTATGGAAGGAATATGATAATAATGATAATAATTCCGGAACTTCGGGATAAAAGTGTGCAATGTCTGCGTAATAGTAAGTGAAGTGGAAGGAAGGAAAGCAAATTACAAAAAATGTCTTTTTTTTCTACAAAATACAGAAACCTTCACCGGTTTGCTCTATTACCTCCAAGCTTTATTACACAAGTTGCCGGAAAGGTATATTTTGGCAAGACTTTAACCACACCTTTTCTGCATTGGAATAATTGGGCAACCTTTTCACGATTACGAGTAACTCCCTTGAGGAATGATTTCGAGGCTTCTACGGATGTAGCAACGTCCGTCTTAGAAGAGGAAGCATGGAATTTCTAATCAGAACATGGCCTCTACTTTTTTCACAAGAAATTCATGCAAAATCTATATTCAAAGAAACTTCCATAGCAGTTCAAGTCTTTTACAAGGAGGCTGTTACCCCCGTCGTAATTGAAAAGTCTTGCTTTTTCCTCAAGGCTACGAAGCAGAAATTTTTAGACTATATTTGCGTTGCCACCATCTTACTTGTTTCTCATACTTGAATTTGTAGTAATAGGAAAAATGTGAGCGTGTACCTATCAAGATCGATGGAGGACAACCTCGGGCATTTACTTCTTCGAAGAAGTGATATCATTTAGATGATGAAAGGCCTTCCTGATGAGAGAGGCGACCAACCAAATAGAGACGGTTGTACTCACTCAGTGTAACGGTAGATACATGTTCATGCATCAGGGTTGAGTACGTACATTATTACTTGAAAGGCTTGGCTATATCTAAGATGGCCAGAAGGTATTGATTTATATAATGTTGTTTCTATTGAGACACGAGAAATGCTCACAAAAAGTATCCCTCAAAACAAACGGACGTTGTATTTTTGCGAAACATTTCTCCTTAGCTAACATTAAGAGTTACAGTAGATTTTAACTAATGCATCATTACTAAATACCAGAACGTTGCATTTATCTCTGTACTGTAACTACTCTCTCCCTTTTCCACTTTTTGAACCTGCCTTTAATTTAATTACATCAAACTTTGCTTTTAGCCCAAACTTTTTTTGTAACTTTGAATCCTCCTCATATATGCAATATGCATGTATGTACCTACCTAACAGCCTTTGATGTTGTCTTTCAACTGATAAAAATAAAAGCGGGCTGCTGAAAGAGAATGTTTTATGTCGCCTTAATGGTTTTTGTGACAGTGTAAATACAACTACTGTGTCAGTGCTTTGTTTGCATGGAGGCAAAGTCCTCCCACACCCAAGAAGGGTTGTGGGAGGGGTTGAATCCCCTCTAGTATGGAAATACACAAAAGACACGGTTGTGAAATATCGCATCCGTTTACTTGAGCTCACCCTCCTTCAAGTGGGCTCATTCCCAAAGGTTCATAGTATTCCATTTCCACCCAGACTCTCTTCTTGGTCCCGTTCTATAGTTGTATAAGAGTACTTTCCCCAACCCAATTCCAATATTCGGTGGTCGCCTCTACTTTAACCGACCCACACGCAAGGAAAAAGAATCGCAGTTGAGAAGGTATGGGATGATGATACCGCGAATGCAGGGGAAAAGAGATTTCCCCTCGTCTTAGAAGTGGGGAAAAAGTGTGGGAAGAGTGGGGGAGCAAGGGATTTGCCAGGCTTCAAGATAAATATGAACCAGATCTTGACTGTTTAACAAGGAAAGGATCCTTTGCTCACCGCTCTTTTCTAAACCACTTTAGCGTTGTGACATATAGCTTCGAAAGACCTCTTTTGAGAGTAGGGAAGCACAAAATTCTAATGTTTTCGCGTGTCAAGGCTGGTCGAGGATCTCTCTTGCCAACCCATGTCTTTTGCTGAAGATGCTTTCAGTGACAGGAATAATGAAAAATAAAGGTTGAAAGAATGGGTTTTAAATATAGACCATTTTAATCCCACGATACCCCTAGAACGTCGTATAAATTCAAAATACATCCGTACGTGATGTATAACACACACATTTATGCCTGTATACACAAAAATATAGTATATATACATACATAGGCTTGTTGAATGACTAAGAATGAATGAAATTGCACGTATATGTAATTATGTTCAATTATCCAAAGCCAATTTACCATTAGTACACCGGAAGAGATGAAAAAGGAGCGGACGTATTTGTGGGTGGATGTAAAGACCGCATCACCAAATCTCTGGTTGCTTGGTTATCATGTTGTAGTACGAAATGTGCAGGTATGAATGTAGCCTCAAATGTGCATACATTTTACATTAAGAATACTAATCACATTTGTAGGTATAGAAAGTGGGTAGCATCAGTTGTAACTGAATAAAAAGGGAAAGAAAGCGGAGGAGAAACTTGTGCAACATGATTTCTATGAGGTCCTTTTTATGTGGTTAAATGTCTCCAGCCAGTACCGCCGACCTCCACCTAGACTACACCAACTTAGGACAAAGGTTACGGTAATTCTTATTGATTTTTGCATACTTTCGTCTATTTTTAGAAATTGGGCTTGTTTTCATTCCAATAAAGAAAACTTGGTTTCCACAGTTATCCGCTTCTGCATTATTGAATTTCTTCCCTCCACGTTTGGAGCCTATGTGAGGAGCGAAATGGGAAAACAGACTAAATCTCTACTTTCCCCTTTTCTCATTCACGCTTTCTCCCTCCCTTTCTCTCTTCCTTTAATATCCTTTGGCTTCCTTTTTTTTGATTTGTGCCGGCCTTATGTCTCCCACAGAAGAACTCGGAGGACCTGAGAGCTCAAGATGAGAGTTCTGATGCGGAAATTGAAGTGCCACGTATGGAATTCATGGAATCGGGGAGAAATCTCACAGAAATCGATGGAATGTACATGTGTAAGGTTTCCATTTTTATGAGGTGCAATAAAATAATATTTCTTTAACCTTACTCTCTCTCTCTCTCTCTATCACTCTTTTTCTCTGTCTCCAGCTTCCTTCAATTTTTTTTCAGCTACGCAAACGACACGGAGGAAAGATGGAGTGAGAAGGAAGACACATTCAATATAAATGCAAACACTTTCTCACACTCCTGATTTCCCACCTCAGATTCGTTAACAACTACCACATTCCTGTCACATCTGCCACTACTTCTTAGCTTCCCCTTGTCACCTGTATTAGAACTTCTTATGTTTAACATTACTTTTTGAATACATTTTTTAGAGGACGTCTTTTAGTGTAAGAATTGACAAACTTTAATTCAAGGTGGGAATTTTTCACAATTGTCTCTTAGAACCTTTAGTCATCTTCTCACTTGTTCGCTTAGATTCACGATTGTTAATAATAAAAGTACCTAAGCGAGGAAAGAAGACAGTGTCATTCGGTGTAAGCATAAGCATCAATAGAGCATCATTTACAATAGTTCACTTGTTTTTGTCGTTAATTGTTATTACAAAAACCAAGTAGGTACCTATGCATAGCAAGCACGTGGCAACATCCTGTATTTCCCACTTGTGTACATGTCATACCCATATTCGCTCTTTAATTTAAAATTCTAAAAAAGCAATTGTTCCCATTAATGTACAGACTAAAAAGGACGTTATTTTATTATTTTGGAAACGTGCGTACTCGCGTGTCATTGTATTCCCACTACTACTCCACTTTGACTCTAACCCATTTCAACCTTGTTATGGTTTTTGGCGCCAACACGTGTGAATATCCCATACAATTTTACCTTTATTATTCGTGGAATACACCTCCAGTGTTCACAATGCCCGTGATTATTCCAAGAGGCTACGAGTGAAATTTTTCCTTAGCTTTAAGAGAAAGATTGATAAATGTCATGATAGAGGCTGTACAATTGGAAGGTAATCATGATGCGGCCTCAATTATATCCTTATGGTCGTATTATTCCAGCCTCTGTCATCGTCTTGTGATTGCATGTATCGTACCACTCACTTCTCTTCAATTTCTTTTTATATTTACTTTCCCTTGTAACATCCACTTTTCCCGATTCACTACAGCTGTACAATTCTCTTTCTCATGCCTGCAGTCTGTAGACAGTAGACACGTATAACGGACATAGAACATATAGACAAAATGCAAACTGTGGATCACCTTAAGGAGACTAAGTACCTCCTCTCATTTTCTTGTGGCGCTCTTGGGGGAACCATGCTACCGTGATAATTACCAACCTCTAGTATAAATTCTATCATGTATAGGAATTTCTCCCTTTTGCTAACGGAAAAAAGGTAACGCTTAATATGGTGGCCACTTTTTTGCAACGTTTTTTTCCATTTTTTTTTGTTCAGCTGTAGTTTAAGTGAGAAATTTTGAAGAAGGGATTCTAATGTTTAGTATTCTAAGCTGAAACCAAAAAAATATGTATTAAATTTCTCCTCGCTGATTTCATGTTACGATTTTTTTTAAAACATGCTACAGTTCACAAATGTGGCTATGTGCAGGTAATTTTGACCACCCCCATCTTCAATTGTGGCCAACATTTATAATTATAAAAAGAATATTACTGCATAAGTAATTAGATTTAATATATGTAGGGTTATCCTGAAAGTCTGGTTAAATAATTCCTCAAAGCCGAGAAAAAGAATAAGAAATGAAGCAGGGTAAGTTAATACGTGAATGGCCCCTGACAAACTTTGAAATTTTTTGATTTTACAATTTAATGAATTTACTGGCCATAATTAATCAATAATATGGACGGTCTTCTTAATGTTGCATCCATTTCTTTCATTACGCGTAGTTATTGATTAAATTGGTGGGTGGTCGCAATTACCCAGTTGGCCACAACTACAAGTTTAACCCTAGTGGAACTAGTCGTGTCCAGAGGAGCAATGCTCATGGGGAATATCCAGGTTTTCCTCCTTTCACTTCTTACATACGACAAGCGAAAGCAGAGCTTAGGTTAGGAAAAAACATATGGAACGACTTGACAAATGGCGTGTAGCGACACAATCCAGAATTTGTCCATATTTTTAGGATGATTTTTTCTTTCCCTAGTTCAATCCGTAACCTTCTAGATGTATAACTTGATACTCTCGTCGTATCGTCCCTATTATTATGACCTCTCTCATCTTTCCTTCTGAGCTTGTGTTTCCTCTTTATACTTCTCCTTGTTTCAATATCTTATCTGTCTATGACGCAGCTCCAATAAAATCCTTTTCTGCTGCTTTCTCCTTGTCATCCACTTGCCTCCTTCCGTGCCACTTGAATCTGTAGTCAGTGGTGCGTGCGGCATAAGTTCTGTGGAATGAGCTTAAGAAAATGTTCTTCCCTTCCTATTATTGTTACTATTATCATCAGCATCATTATCATTGTTATTATCGACCGTGGGACGAACCATGTCGGGCTGCACACCACAAGACAAAAGTTATGTTCCTAGGTAATGATGTCTGCAGTATAAGCATGTTCAGACGAGATCATACTTAATTGTTTTGTGCGTCTCATTTTTCTCTCCTGTGATCTGTTACTAGTAAGGCAAAAATATCCAGGTCACAGTCAAGACAGAACTGAGAAATAAAATCACTCCCACTTTATATGCAAAAGTCACACGAGCGTACTACATATAAGACGTTGTTGGGGAGAGAAATCATTTATATTTTTCTCACATGCAAATGTCACGGAGAGAGATGCCTGCGGTGTGGAAAAATGAGTGTGTTCTTTTTCACATGCCCGCGTAATCTTTGTCCTTGCTTGACTTGCAGTTATTCACGGGAAAATTTGAAGCATCTCCGTCACGGTTGAGACCACATGTATTTTGGAGAGGGAAGATCTTGTTTGGAACCTAAACATGAGCAAGGGAAAGTGAAGTGATGAGAAAGAATGTACATTTCCCCTTCTTTCTAAAATAATTTGCGGCTCTTGTAGATTGAGGGGCCCAGGGCGAGTACGCATTAGGTGGAGCTAGAGCTACATCATCATTATTTTTGCGTGGGGAGGAGGCAAGCTAAGAAAATAGGAGTAGTAATCGTCATTATAACAACATTGTTAAGGACTTGCAAAGTAAATGGCCGGGAGTGCTCCTCTGTATTGAAACAGTCTTCCCGTGGTTATTACTATTATTATTTTTACTAGACGAGGAAAACGCTCCGCAACAGTCGACTTGAAATTTATGAGAGCCAACCTCCAGGCTATATACGTGTTAAGTAATGCACGACAAAGTGCGGGGAGAAAAAAAAGATGCAAGAAGGGAAGAAAACACGGCAGACGCTGTATCTTGGTATGATTACATTTTTTTTGTTCATCCCCCTTTCTCCCCTATCTTTGCTTTCCCTTTCTTCCTCTGGCTTTCCCTCTCGTAATTCCCAAAAAGACATACTACCTCTTGTGTTTTCTGTGGAGCCTCCTTTTTATTATTATTATTGTACTCGTTGCGCTGAAGAGGTTTTCCTGGCGTAACGGTCCCATACACACTAAGGGGTTTTGGCTTCAGCAAAAGAGTAATTTGCTGATGGTTGCCGAAATCTTATTATTGTTACTATTATTTGTCTTTTTCCCCCTTCTCCTCTGGCTTCGTGTGGGCGAATCAGAGAGGAAGAGAAAAAACTCTTAATTGGGGTGAAAGGGAAAAGTCTAATATTTTTGTGTGGGTTTTGTGAAAGTGGCGAGGGAGAACATTTTTCTGTCCGTGTTCTCTTATATTGCTTTGGAAATGATGCTGTACTTTCTCTTATGAGTGGCTTGTACTTCCTTGCAGTAGCACTCCTCTTTCTCTTCCTTATTGCCTCCTCATTTTCTCTGACTTCCAGATTGTGACCCCTTTCTGTGACTGTTTTTTTCTCCTTTATATCCCCTTTCTTTCAATCGTCCACTTTCACGCCCAAGCAATGGGCTCCTTCACTTCTCACGATGTTTGCTATACTTTCTATTTGAGTTTTTGTCTTTTCCGGTTTGTTCTCTCCCTGCGGGAACTTTGCTTTTTCGAACAAGTTATTTTACTTTTACTTTCTGTCCCTTCGGCCAGAATAATTTTTTGGGATGGAGGAGTGCTCAAACCTTTTCAAAGTGTTTGGTAACTGAAACTCTATCCTTTTTCATTTTGGGATTTCTTGGACGCCAACATTCTTTTTTTCAGCTTTTCCTTTTTCTAGAGATCCAAAGTTGTAGCTTGCAGGAATATATCTCTTTCTGTTGCCTCATGTTTGGGGATTTTTGGATCTCCTCGTGCGAAATACTTACGTAAATAAAATATACTTACGTATTTTATTCCTGGTGAATTTTCTTTCGCAAATATCAAAGACTAATTAACATGGACGAGAATTGAGTTTTTATTTTTAAAATTGTACATGTCTCTGTTGCCATTCAAGTTTTATCAAGCTCATATAATGTTCTGCTGAGTTATTCGAAATTACCATATGCCCTAAAGCCAGTTGTGTGGTGTCTGGACATTGCAAAATGCTTCCTACATTTTATCTCATTGGTCCGGTCTCACACCCAGAAATTTGGCAGTGGCATGCATATATGTACATATACATATTACGTATAGACACACGACAACACTCTACACCAGCCAAGCGTAAAAACGGTTGGAAAACACGAAGGGGCGACGGAGTATAGCGAGAATGTGAAGGAAAGTGCTAAAGGGTAAGGAAGGAGAAAGACTCACACATACACATGGACACACAAATAATAAAATCTAATATCGGGTTATTGCACATGTGGTAAGCAGGAAGAAGTTGAGGAGGGGTGTATAAAGAATGTAGCGGCAATTCTTCTGCTGATCCCATAAATGTTATTACTCCCCGCGCCACATGCAGTTTAATGGGGACCTTTTTCCTCCTATGAAAATTGCCAGCTCCTCTAAATTCTGACCCTTTGCCGGGTAATGTGTCTTCCATTTTTTATTATTATTATTACAGCTCTACCGGGGAAGTTGCGGGGGGGGGGAAGCCGGGATCCACACCATAATTTTATTCCAAATCCATACCCCCGAATAAAAGTGCATATACGCAGCTGAGCCGAGTTAGTTCCAACTTTTCTCCTCCACCTCTTTTTTCCCCAAACAACTCCCAATTTTCTAACAGAGCAAGTGAGAGACTTTTTGTCTGCTATTTCCACCACGTATGTACATGTTCAGATGTGCATACGTGCTGCGGCAGTAATTAATGAGGATCCCATGCGATGGCAATTCATGACGATGATGGTGAAAGCTATGTGACTGTATGATTTACCTATTATAAGTAATAGGTACACGGGACTTCCCACGGGGTGCCCAATTCGTACCCCGTGAGATCACAGCTGGAGCGGGTCTTAATGGGCGAAGAGCCTGCAAGAACTCTGAATTTACGAGGCGGGAGTCAGGAGGAACGGCTGGAAAGAGAAAAAGAGCTTGAAACAAAGACTGGGAGTGGGATTACGAGGAAAGGGAAAAAAGAAGCATAAAGAATTAGGACTATGGTGGAAATACCACAGAAAATAAAGTACCTGGGAGCTTAGAAATAGGAAAATCGAGAAAGTGAAAAAATAATTCTCTTTGGAAAAAGAAGGAAATGGAAGAAAAAGAGTAATGAGAAGAGATGAAAATAATGCTAATAGTATGGAAAGATTCAAGAAAAAAGGTATTGAGTTAGAGCGTGTGAAACGGATGTAGGCAGTCATTAGACCTTACCACTAATAATGATGTTGCAGTAATTTTCCCATCCAAATCATTGGAATAATATCACTTGCATGTACATGCATACATATGTGCGTATGTATGTACAAATGTACACACGTGTATATAATTACATACTAACTACTAACACATACAATGCT
The DNA here is from genome assembly GCA_034698585.1 of Disparrhopalites patrizii. Taxonomy (NCBI): domain Eukaryota; kingdom Metazoa; phylum Arthropoda; class Collembola; order Symphypleona; family Sminthuridae; genus Disparrhopalites; species Disparrhopalites patrizii. The sequence continues at coordinate 29,238 of JAQGBT010000324.1, forward strand.
ACTAATAGCATACAATCCAGATTCCCTAAACGACTTCATCATTAATCGCCGTTTTTCTCCCTCCCTCTACCTTTCACCACGAAGACCCAACTTTCGCCCCCAGTTTCCCTTTCTTACTAACTTTTCTCTTCTTCCAAAGAACTTGTCACATAACTTCATATCAATGGTACAAAAAAGGGAATCCTACGTTTTGGAAGATCACCAAACTATTTTGAACACGAGTGGTTTAGTTGTTGCTATTGATTTGCTACTCCTAAGAGATTTTTCTTCCACTTAACAATTTTTGCCAATTGGTATAGGCACAGAAGTAGCAGGGGTAATAATAACAATCACTGCATTCTTCCCATTCTCTTCAAGGCAGATTGATCAGTTTCTTTAAATGTGTTCCTTTATTATAAATGTTAACGTACTATTTTATGCAAAATGGATAAATATATCTATACTTTTCTCGGAATGGGCGCGCTGTCTGGAGTCAATTAGAAATATTGATATCCACGAAAACAGGTTTCAAGAGTTTATTTTTTATAAGCATAATAATCGGCTTGAACACACTGAAATCTCCTATTGCATCGTTGAAAGCGAACTACTTGTGAGGAGATATAACGAGAATTGAGAAGAATGAGCTGCAATCAGATGCAGCATCTGCAATTTTAGTATTTAATTCAGTAGTTCTCACTGACGGAATGCCATCGACATTTTGCGTATACTCCATGATTAGGAACGTAGCTATACATACTACATTTGTGGAAAGTATTTTTATTCTTGAAAGGAGTTTCCCCCAGCAAGTATCCAATTTCAGAATCCTCTCCTCTCGGTAACTGTTATTACTGGTCGTAAGAAAATGATCTAGATGGGAATTTTTGTAATGGCTGCCATTTGGTAGGTTAGTCTGTTTTTTTTTTGGTATCTTACATCTTTCATTCCAAGTACTTGTCTACGCGTCTACGCCAAGGGTATTTTGGGCTGGCAGCGGATCTTCGACAATATCTTTAAAGTATAATATGCATTAGGTAGCACTAATAATACTGTGCAATCCCTCACCCCCGTCGTGCGGTAAGAGCTTGGTTAGCTTTTATGCATATATCTTCGCAAATCTCTTTCGGGACTCTAATTTGACAACAGTCGAGACTCGTAAATAATAAGGAGAGTAGCACATCTCCCGGAGGGATCTCCCAAATTGAATCCACTCTTGCTAGTAGTAGATTACTCTGATTTGAAGGATTTTAAACGAGACAAGAAACGTCTATGACTGCAGGCTATTTGTTGTTCATCATTAGACCGATTTAATACGTAGCAGTCGTGGTATTTTCCGCAAATATTTGCAATCTCCTCCTCAATCTGGGTTTGAAAAGGAAAGTTTGGGGGAACATAGAGGGTACTATAGCCAATTACAAAATGTCGCAAATGAGCCTACGGGGTCACAAGCCTACGGGGCTGCTCTACAAGGTTATGTCGGAGTTGTATACATTTTAAAATTAACTGGCAAGCTGGTGCGTGGGCAAACCGGGCGATGTTTTGTTGTAACAAAAATTGTTTTTAGAATCTCGGAGTCCCCTTTAAGGTAGTTGATATGTAATATAGTAAGACATTGTAATTGATTGTGAAGGCAGTTACCAGCATTTATTTTCTCTTGTACTCCGCTTCTTAAATCTCTCATTACTACTCAGACGTACCCACGGCTATGTGTTTGCTACTGATACCATTCCTGGAGGTCGGACAAATTTTCTCTTGTTATTTGTTGAATTTAATTTTCCCTGTCGTAGGTATCTCAATGTAGTTGTGGACAAATCTAGATAGCTCTCCTCTTCCTTGCGGGCAAGTCATTACTTTAACAAGGGTTTCAAATAATTGGATTTATGAATATAGCTAAAAAAAACTAGTGGGAAAAGGAGCAGGAAAACCAAAACTTACTGAAAAAATGGTCGTAGACAGAGGCACTTTATGCGTAAAAATATTACTTCCAGAAAATTGCACTAACTTGCAATATTTGGCGCTGCTTCAACAAAAAGAAAGCCTTACAGTGGCATTGGCAGAAGCTTTCATCCATGGCTCCTGTTGTGTCCATTTCCAGGGAACAGAAAGGCGGCATCCTATGATGTGATCCAAACTTTTAAGAACTGGCCCTGCTTCTTTCGCTGGTATATTGATGCGTCCGAGAAAGAATTCTTTCGACAAGGAATCACAAGAAGGGACATCCTACAAATGGAATGTGAGTGTACTGAGAGACTTCTTTCGATGCTTTTTCTATTACTGTGACAGTGATCTACAGTTAGTTAAGACATGAGCTATAACATGGGGTGGATATACTGCTTCTGAAATGGCGATTTGCCAGGGTTCGGGGTAGGGGGAATGCTGCTCTTGACATGTTCTTGCAAAAGAACCCAAAAAAGTACTTGAGCAATAATTGATACGAAGAAATCGGAGCTTTCAATGATGAAAAAACTCGTGTCACTCATATGTTCCCACCAAACACGTTATACCATGTAACGTTCACATTTCTTTTGTTGAAGGAACAACACGTATTCCATTTGCTTTTATCTGGATAATGACCAGGGTTTCTGGACTCTCAATGTAGGTAATGGTCGCTGGATAAGCTTATTTGTAATTGAATGCATGCATTGTTATTGGCTTATCACTGAAGTTTGTTGAAGCGGCTTCATTATCCCTTACAGGATGTGGAAGATAGAAAAATAATGATTTCATTTTAATAATTGCCTTCGTGCCCACACAAAAGAGTGATAAGTTGCTCAAATATATGTACATATGGAAGTTATGGGAAAATGCTCCTAGGCACTCTGTATAGCGAGACAAGAGTTTATACCTATATACACACATGAACAAATGTGAAAGCTCAAGTAAATTAAATTTTGTGCCTGACAGACCATAAAATGAGAGAAGTGAAAGGGAGAAAGGGAGTCGATCACAGCCACAAGCAATGGCAATAATACCATCTACTCTAATAGGGGTGTGAATGCGTGACTTTTCAACTTTCTCTCCACACCTTTCTCCCTCCCACGACGAAAGATCTCTCCTCCAACCTGCAACACTCCCAAGAGAAAAGGTAGTGAGGAAGCGATTGGGGGAAAAATAGCTAACATTGTATATTTATCACTTCACTCCCCGATCTCTCTCTCTCTACATTTCTGCAAATTACCGCGAAAAAAACTCACACGCTCTTTTCTTTTCCTCCTCTAGCATGTAAGAGTGAGAGCCTGAGAAATGAACTTGTCTGAAAGAAAAGTTAACTCACCAAGTTTTCCTTTTGTGTGTGTATAATAAATCCGATTGCGAGGGAGAACCTTTCCCCTCCATTCCCAGCCCTCGCGTGTTTGCTCCACCATCTCTCCACAAAAAAAACCCCCCATGCACTGTCTTCCGTGGATTGTCAGTGTTTTTTGAGTATATTTGATTCTCCCTCCTCTCGGTCCTTCCTCTTTCCCAGCGCTGAGAATTCCCCAAATGGGATGTGGAGGGCATTGTTTATGGAATTGTTGTTGCTCTACTTACATGTAAGTGTTGTAATCAAGGTGATGCTCCTTCTCCACGCTCCACTCTGTCATCTCATAATGCACCTCGCAGTTTCTACGGCTCAGCCCTCACCATAACGTTTACCTCAATACACATTGTTTTTCTGTACATGATTCTTTTTCAACCCATTCAATAACTTCTATGACGTATGAATACAGTCAAGACATTTCCCGGAAGACAGAAACTACGGTAGAAGTTAGTCTTCATAAATAAGTAATAATGTACCGGGAGGCACTCCTATATTTATGAATGTAAAAGTTTTGTGCTTTGTGGGTAAAACATATATATTTTGCCTGTGGAAACATCTTTTTTTTGTATTGTAAAGGAACGGAAAACCATTGGATGCCGCAGAAAATGATCTATGGAGCAGATTCATCAGCTCGATTTTAAAGAGGACGGGTACCGATTCCGCATGCACATGGCTGGACTGAGAGGGAAAGTGAAAGCAAAAATGAGAGTGGTAAATCTGGTGGGAGTAAAAATTCATGTGTTCTTCTCTTGTCAATTTCATTGTAAACTAAAAAGTGTGGCCATGTAACAGGTCCATCGTTGTTGGTTTGGAGTATTTCCACGCTTTATTGATGGCTGTAGGCCAGCGAGAAATGAAGAGAGAGAGAGAGACAGAAGTATTGTTCAGAAGTTGAAAGGAAGTGCGAGAGAAGAAGGATCAGTGGTGACTTTGTGGTATTTTCTTCATCTTCTTTCACCTTTTGGGCCGAACTTGTCATGTGTTCTCAAGAAGAAATTTTGATCCGATCACATGTTCATGAACGTAGATGAAGGTCGAGTTGGCGAATTCAATATCATGGCCCACAGAAGTTCAAAGGACCTTCTCGGTCCGTTGTCATTCAACCACGTGCGGAATATTGCTTCTCATGTTCGTATTCACTTCATATGCTGACCAGATCCTCACACATTCCAATTTCCCCCAATTCTATTCCATTTCTGGTCTAGAAGAGCCTCTTTTTTTTCTTTTCTAGAAGTTGCTTTTTTCCTTGGATGACACGAAGAAGAAAATGACCGCAAAAAATATGTGCATTCAAGTGTGGTGAGCATTACGGGAGTTAAAAAACACGGTTCAAATACTGGAGAAAATAAGTGAAAGTCCCTTTTGGTGACCAACATACATATATGGGCAGAGGTTACCTATTTCTGTAATACAACCCAAGACAATCTATCTATGCCCCTACATTTCTTTCTCTCTTTGTTCCTCTCTCTCTCTCTCTCTCTTTCTCTCTTGCGGTGTGTGTCATTGCCTGACTCTCTTTTTATCCGGGAGGTTCTTTATCTTTTTCTCACCCTCTTTTTGTGCCCTTTTGACCGTGGGTGTGTATATACGTGTTTACGCTGTCCTCTTCTTAACCAGATTCATCAATCAACATGAACTACATACGGCCAGTCAACAAAATAAAAGCTACAACAACATTAAGATAGGGAGGCTGACAAACAGAAAACTTGAATAGAGAAAGAGGCAGAACAAATACATTCTGTCTTCTTTCTGTCACTTTCAATTTCCATGGAAATTCATTAGAGCGCGGTCAAACGTTTTTACTTTGGGACAAAAAAGCACGCCATACATATTGTTAGTTTCTTTTCCCAGGAGGATCCTTGATTTTCAATACTTCTCTTTCAAGTAAAAGCAAGACAGACAGACAGACAGAGAATGAGAGAGAGAGAGAGACAGAGAAAAGAAGAAAGAAAAACAAGTTGAAAACATTCTCCGTACAAACATCACGAGAGAACATGAGGAGACAGCACTTTGGATAAAAAAGAGAGATACTACAGAGGAGAAGGTAGTTTTTCTCTCTACACTCTCAATCTTTTTTTCTTGCTTTTGGAGGTACTTGGAGTCTCAAGAGCAGTCACATTCTACTCCGTTAAATGAAATGTAGTAGCTTGTCTCTTCTAAGGCCAATTAGCCCTCCCACTGTCTCTTTCTCTTGCCGTCAACCGCTCGTTTCATCTTTTCCTCCCTGTAGACTCCCTTCTTTACATTGCATCCTATGTAATCAGTGGTTGTTCAACACTTGTCACAAAACTCAAGCGAATATAGTTTGGAAGACGTTGAAGCAGAGAAAGAGATAAGAGAGAGAGAGAGAGAGAGAGAGAGAGAGAGAGAGAGAGAGAGAAAGAGAGAGAGAATTGCTAGAACGAGGAATGCTTCTTTCTGACCCTCTGAATGCATTTATTTATGTATATACATACATATTATATAGAAGACGGAAAAAAAGAAAATTGTGTAAGAGGCGTCGAGCGGAGACTTCTATTCATCTCCTTCGACAATGTGACTTCCTTTGAAAAGCGAAATAAAGGCATGGGTTACATTGGTTCACATCACCTAATTTTTTGGTCACACAATCGCCATTCTTCATTATTTTGTCTATGTGACCTACTTACCTCACTTTCTATGTTCCCGTGACCACATTTTTGGACCATTGTGGCACACTCAAAGGATGGTGGAATTGTTATTGTGTGACTCCTGCCTTCATTAATACTCATTTCCGAATCATTTTGTGTATTGACAGCAATTCAACATTCATTGACATTTCCCTTTCCTTTTTTATTTAAAAGTTGAACTGAAAGACAGCTTCAGATATTGTGGCTGAGAAAAACAAATTGGAATATAGAAGTGACAAATTATAGTTCAGTCAATCTAACACCCTCAAACCATGTGAAGGCGGATCTCAAAATAAAAACAGATTAGTGTCTAATGTGTTGATTTTTTGTTTCATATGAAAATTTGAGTGTACCAAATTATTATGGACATTCTCGGAATCTTTCGAGTATACATTGTCATACTTTTGTGTGGCATTTTTACAAGGGTGAGAGCAGACTTTGAATTTTGTGGATCGGGAACGAAATATGTAATAAAGAAAGCAGATTGTCCAGCGGGAGTACTTTTTAAAACTCCACAGATGATCAGTGGTTGTTACAAGCCTGGGCCGTAAGTCAGACATTTTTGTTCTAGATATGTACATAAAGGAAAGAAGTGTCTATTTACGTCAAATCTCTCCGTTTTGTAGGGATGACTCCGTTTCCGCGAGGGAGCACATGCCTAATATTTGTGAAGATGGAAAGGAATTCACTGGCAGTCAGGTGCATTCTAAATGTCTACATAAAATCGTTTTGTTTTAGATAATGTAGCCCAAACCCCACCAACTTATATCGCCGTTTTTTTCTATAGATTCAATTCGCCGATCCCGGGGACGAAGGCGAAGAGTCTGGTACAATTTGCTTACTTATCATTTGTGAATGACATTTTAATTTTCATTTTTGACGTAAAAACAACAAGCTTATCTCATGATTCTAAAAATTAGAGAATATAAATGAGATGTTCCATTCCCAAAAATTAGGAACTTGTGAATGCGGTGGTTCAGCCACGGAGATTACCTTACAGAACACATTGTCCAACAGTCAGGCGAATGACGTGGCGGAGGAGTCAGTTGAAGAAAAGGACATGGAGCTGGCGGATCCATCCCCGAAGCTTCAAAATCAAACTCTGAGATTGTTCATGTACATGACGGGCAACCTGATTGATGAGAACGAGGGAGGTCCAGCCACCATCAGCAGCTTGGTGAACGTCCTCAATGAGAGCATTAATGTGGTGACCAATGCCGTAGATAATCGCTTCGTGTCCGCGGAATTCTTACAAGATGTGAAGAGGGCTTTCCTTTTCCTTCTCCGGGAGAGCATTAACACAATGATAAAGCCAATTCCGAAGACGGAAGAAAGAGAAATTATGAACGTGCTGTCAGCCTGCAAACAAATCGCTGCGCCAGTCACACCTTTGTATTTCTCCGGCAAGATTTGCTCTACGTATTCCAGGGTTAACTACAAATTTCAAAGAATATTTTTGTAAATATTAGGGATAATTTGATGGTGTGTCTTGTGATAAACATGATAATTTATCTCTCCCGAGACATAACCCAAAGAGTTGTGTTGGCGCAGGTAAACGCGTATGCAAAACTAAAGCCCAGCGGCAGTTCTAACTGGACCGCGTGGTACAGAAGGAATGAATTCACCGTCAAGTGGATGTCCCTTGACCCGGTCGCAGAATCTATTTGGTCAGTCTTTGATTTCGTGCATGGTTACTGCTACAGCAGTTTCGCCTCCAAAGTCAATAATCACCATCTCTACCAGGCTGCCACGGAGAGGCTATTTAACCCGGAAATGATTTATCGCTGGTACGCAATTCTGACCTAGGTTAACTGCAGTCTGTGCAGGCAGTTAAACAATCAAATTTGCTATGTATTATTATTACTACTACATATTTATATGTGGCATGCACTCCTGCATGTACGTACATACACGTGCCACCCAGAAATATTTTAACCTAGCTAGCTCGATGATCTCATAAATTAGAATAATCTAGAATTTTAAAAATATATATTGGGCAAAGACTTACAAATTATTACATAGCAATCATTACAAAACACAGTTTATTCCTACGTTTCTGCAACACAGAAAACAGTGTTTACTGTTTACACATGTTCTCAAACACGAGGCAGACTGAAATGATAGATTTGTCAGAAAAATCTGTCTTTTATTCGTAATGATTGTGACTTGACCAGTTCTTCTTGAAATGAAACGGCATATATTTTTCTAGAGCAGCAATAAAATTCTAGCGGGAATAAATATTTCTTCTTGTAGTATGATTGGGGAATCGTAGAGTTGAAGGGCTAAATATTTCTTGGGAATTTGTTAACTCTAAAACCAATATGAAACGTATAACAGAAACATATTGTAATCTTAGCCCATTTTTGTAGCGTAGGACGAACCCGGTGAGGTTGAATCAAACCCTGTACTGGGATAACATATTCAGTGCGAGCGTAAGGTCCACTTTACGAAATTTAGATGCGGCCAATCAGGCTGCTTATCTCCAAAATCCGTTTCTCCATCGGTTGAAAAGACCTTACCTCGGGAGTTCTGATCCTCCAGATTTTATTCCTCCACCCGATCAAGCGTAAGAATTTTGAATGTCTTTATTGTATTATTTATTTAAAATAATATTTTTTGACAAATTATTTATTAAATTATTAAAAGACGATAAAAACCGTGTTTAGCCAAGAATGCCCTTTATTCAAGCAATGAGGACGTATTTTATTTTTTCAGTGTGGAAAATAGCAGACGGCGTCGGCGGCGTCGACAGGCCAACTTTGTGAATGGATGGTGCTTACAGGATATGGACGCGAAAACTGACGTGACCGAAGCTCGTCGAAAACAATGTACCAGTGATGTCTGAGTGATTCATCCATCTGTCACTTCCAGTCAACAAGTCTCACCTTATTGTGTCATGTTTTTGACTTTGTCACCAATAAAATGCAATAAAGGATTTTAAGATCATTCATTGTACCATAGATGCCATTGGGCATACTTTCTCTACCTCCCCACCAGTACAATTAGGGACGTGCAGATTTAATTTGCGAACTGAAAAGCAATCAGCCACAAGTCCCCTCCCGCTCGTTTTTCCTAGTTTTTTGTTACCCATAAGAAACTTATCGGTAGGTAAGTTCTATGTAATAGCACTCCATTTATACGTTTCTACGTATGGCGAAAGGAAGATAGCGAAAAGGGAGAGAATCAAATAGTCTGGCCGAGGAAAAAGTATCCGAATGTGTGATTGAAGTGAGTATCAACAAGAAAGCCCTGAAAGGCTATCAACTTCCCGTAGCCCACTTCCATGTGCTGGGAAAAAAGCGGGAAGTCCTTGCCCCGGCGTCCACGTGATGGAAGTAATCGCCCACACGCCCATTAATCTTATGAGAACGCAATAATAATTTTTTCTTCACAAGGACCATCTACCTCACCTATTGAAGCGGAACAAACACATACCTCAAGTAAGACTTTCTCCCTGCCATTCCCTCCATGTCCCTCTCCTTCACTATAATGATCTTTTAGTAGAGAGTGCTCTCCGAAAATCTCTCTAGATTGCGTCCCACGATATATCATTCCTTCTATAGGCACTTACAATACTTACATTCTCTCTCTCTCTTTCATTACATTTTCTCTTTCCTTATTTATCCTCTTTTCCTCCAAGTCTTTTTTTCTCTCTTTCTCTGTATTTCATCTCAGTAATTAAATAGAGAAAGCAGACTCTACCCCGTTCTCACGTTTGATTGAAAGAGGAAATCATCAGACTTTCCACGTAATTCCTAAGAACCCGCTTATTCCCAACAGACACACACATGCAATTAATTATCACAATAAGGGCATTAATAATTCTCCCTCAGCGATGAGTCAATAATAAAGTAATTATTATTAAACTCAAAAAGTTTCTCCCCGCTTCCTGCCGGTTCGTGGTTTTTGGAGATAAAGAGCGAGCGTCCTCGTTACGGGGAAGAGTGTATAAAAATTTTGTGTATAGGTACATATGCATGTATACTCACTATCGATTCTATTTTCTTAATGAATTTTCTGTGGGGAAAGTATCTTGAGCATTTCCTAATTACCTCGCCTTTCGTCCTCCCAGTACAAACATGATATGGTTGTGTGTGGGAATTTTCACAAAGTTTCCCTTTTTATTAGACGCCCCCCAACTTTCTTCAATGGCTTAAGCCCTGTGAAAGAATTTTGCTCCCATTTTGCAAACAATCGGTGTTCTTGAGCTAGGGGAAGGCAATTAGGGGTATCACGATAATGGTTCCGCTCCATGACAACAATGTATTTAGAGGGAAGGAGTAAGTGGCTCTCATTCCCACATTCACCCTCTCTCTCCCTTTTATTTACATATTTTGTGGGGATTTTCAGGGTAAATCGTCCGGTAAAAACTCTTCTGCGACTTGAACATTGGACGCTTTACAAGAGAATGGGAGAAAGTTTTTGAGAGGGAAGCTCTTTGGAAGTTTGAAGGAGCAACGCCTTTCTCTTCTTTCCCTTCTATTCCCATTTTTCCCAGCTTTAAACTTTCTTCACTATTAATTCGAACTTGCAGAAAAAAGTGTACATAATATTTGTAGTCCCTTATGTATTTGGTATACAAATTAGTGCTTGCAATTAAAATAAAGCACAGGAGTGAGGCTTTTTTGCGGATGGTTGCCGCAACAACGTATGATATTATTGACGAATGGAAAAAGGGAACCTTCTCACCTTAAACATTTGTGCGCACATAAGAGGGACACAGAGAGTGTAAAATGTTTTCGTGGAAGCTATTTACATAATAATGTATTGCATCGCCGTTTGTAAAGGTCAGTAGGGTGGAAATGATAAGCCACAATTATTACTCTTCATGTAATTATTTTTTTGCAAGGATAGAAGACTCACAGGTACCGACTGAAATAGAATGACAACATAAGCTTTTCAAAATCAGGAAAGAAAAGAAAGGCATGCATTCCATTAAGCACTGGTACAAATATTGAACATTTCAAACATATAGCTTAACTTGTTTTTATGGCATTATAGCACAAGATTAAGAAAAGTGAAGCTACAGAAGTACAGATATATTAAAAGTGGTTAGACAAATTCGTCTTTTGCAGTCTATTGTTCCGTCAATTCTTGAACTATCGTCTGTTGTTCTTTTATCTTTCTGTTCAACATTTTTTTCTCCTTAAACCATCCAAGCAAACTTGTATATCCCAAAACCTTTTTTGTCATCACCCAAACGTATAACACATATGTTCTCTTCGTGAGTTTATTGCCTAATGTATGTGGTTCTCCATTCTGTATATATTCTGTATATATGTATGTATGCCTACACGTAACTCTCACCCTCAGTCCACCATTCTTTGATATTTTTTGTTAATGCTCGCGGAAGTGCTGTGTACTTTTCTGTGGTGGACACGAGTTACATAAGTGGCATGGAAGGGGGGAAATCGGCAAAAGTATAGGAGACGGAGAAAGTGCGGGAGAAAGCAGAAGGAAGCTGTATGATCATATCGTGAAAGTCCGAGTAGATTTCTGGGACTTAGAATGCACTACGCCTTGGGATTACTTGCATGACTGGGGCAAGCGTGAGGTCTTTTCTATCTCTCCGTCCATCTCACCATCCCCTGTCCGTCTTTATACTTGCTGATTTGTAGCAGGGGATAAATCATCCGTTTGATTTTATGGGTGGACAAGTAACTTTGACATGGATGTGAGTTGGGGGGTAAAGCAAGGGATAATAGCTGCCTGGAGAATATAAAGACAGCCCCATGCCCTAATTTTCCCCGGCCTCTCCGCCCTTCCCCAGACATTCTGTTTTCCTTTTCAGCCTTATCTCGCGCCCTTCTCCGTTTATTCCTTGGAGAAAACATGTGGACGACGGGATCTAATGATGAGAGATAAATTCGAAATGGATGGTGGCGAGAAGCATGAAAACTCGGGAGGACAAACAACTCTGCGGGGTATCTGGGAGGCACTTCCACCCAGGCACTTCATCTCTTTGTTTTGTCAAGGATTTTTTATGCTCCTCTATAGTCTTCCTTGTATACTCTTTAAAAATGGCTTGTGCAAGTATTTCTTCCCCGGCTTTGTGCGAGACAAGTACAAAGGAGTTTAGTGGCAGGGGTGTGTGGGCCAAATACAAAGGAGTTGCTTGAAGGAAAAAGAGAGAGACATACAAGGGAAATATTATACGTGAGAATACAAGTACCAGAAAAAGGAGCAGGAAGGATTTGTGCTTGTAATGTTTTTTTGCTCTAGGAGTAGCCACGGGGAAAAACTGTGTGTCGGTTGAGGTAGAATGGAAGCCAGAGAGATTAAGAGAGAAAGAAGAGGAATTTTTTGATGATGTTTTTAATGGAGAGTACTTCCTTGTCATTTGTGGGGACCCACATTGTTTTAACTTCTTTCTTGGGGACCAGGCAGGGGAGGAATTCTATTGTTCTTCTCCACAACAACTCTGTCGGGGTCTGTTTTTCTGGACAAATTAAAGTCAGACGTATGGCAAAAGTTTTTTCATTCGTAGTTCTCTCGCCCTTTCACTCTCTCCCACTCACTTTCTTATACATATATGTACATATATCTCATCTAACTTTCTTTTCCCTCACTGCTTTTTTTACTAGTTTGTGTCTCCATTTTGCCTGATTTCTCTCACGTACACGTCACTGTAGCAGCTTTCTGTGCTTTTTGATGACGAAGCAAGGTATGAAAGGAATTGAGTGTTAGGGAATACTGTAGAAGCACGTACAAACATATGCATGTGTAGCCCTCCTAAAACATATTTTCAGACAAGCAGCCTAAATAAATATAGATGAATTCAACAGCGAGAAAAACTCATTTTTTTGCCCTGAAACTTTTGTAGCTGGGAAAAAAATTAATGTTTCAACAAGAGTCGCTTTACTACTACTTACATCTACTCTAGACAAGTCACCTATAGTAATAGATGCAAAGTTATTAGATGCCCGAGACAGGTAATATTCTGTGCATAGTACGTCATGCATGCATTCCTATTCGTAACGAAAGTAATAAAATCCCGTACATTTTCCCTTTCAGGTTCAACTTTTGCGCAAGCAAATTAAAACTTTCTCCTCTTCCATGAGCTTTCTTCCCTGTGCATCCTTTACTTCTTAATTTCACCCCTAATAAATGTGTCTATGAGTTCACTCGCACTTCCATTTAATTGACGGTTCTGGGGGGGGAATTTGAAGCTTGTTTGAGATGTGATAAACAAACATTTAGAACGAGCCCTAACCAATAGTTCCGGCAATATTAGTGTATCAGGGGCTAGTGCGTATATATGTAAGTACGTAGTAATTCCCTGTTGTATAGTCCACTGATGCATTCAAATGTATTCATCTCGAATTTCTCTCCAGAGCAATATCACATTTAATTTTTTCCTCACTAATTAACTTCTTTCCTCATGGGGACACTCCTAATTAATGCTGGGTAAATCTGACTTTCCTCTCTCATTTTTTCTTGCCTATGGTATTGGTGTCCCTCGAGTCAATTTCAGATGTAGTCTGAACGAACTTTGTGCTAACGTAATGGCCTTGTAATTTATATTTCCCCTGAGTGTTCCAACCGTATTTTTTTATCCTCCAAATATCTAGTGGAATAGAAGTAACTCTTGACAATTATATCACAAGGACAAAAAGAAACGTACAGAATAGAAGGATGAGGATGATAAAACTGGTTAAAATGATTAGGCAAAAATCGGAGAAAACAGTATCAAAGTGAGGAAGTTAAGACATTCTGGAGTATATCAACTGCCAATCCGAAAGAATTAAGATCTTTTTCTTGCGCTCAGACGCTGTACACAGAGCAAAAGTCTTGACTGGCTTCGAGAGTCATTAAATGGCAACAACATCCAAGGCTATCGTCCCACTGGTGCAACGAAGAAAGGCACGTAATTTCCAAACGAGGCATACATTACCAAAAAATGGGAAAAATCATCGCTCAAAGTATAACAAAAGCTTGGTAAAGAAACGAAAGTATTCGTTTCTTGAATAAATATCTGTCTCCTGCGGAAACTGCAACATACCCGTACAACTTGAAATCGTACGTGAAATGCATAACAAATTGGTTGAGCTTATCTGCAGGAACAACAGGAAATTGGAATATTCTTAGGGACGACAGGCAAACCCCGGAGAAAGTCTTATCTGTCTCACGTATGTATCTAATAGCCAGTTCCCCCCAAAACTTATACACACAGAGAAGAGATATCCCGAATTTTTTCTCTCATAAAAGCGCCTTACACAGACAGTTACACAAGTCCATAGAGATTTTTTCAGCCGCTCCACCACTACACACTAATGGAATTAGACAGGCGTGCAACGGTGGATTTTGAGGTCCATTTCCATACACGCATCACATGAGAGTTGCCTGGTCGGAGGAAAGAAGCCCTTTCTTATATATGGCGGTCGGACAACAAATATCAGTAAAAAGTTACAGCTCAACCATTTCTTGAAGCATTGTTCAATTTCACGCTATTGATTTCCAAACAGATGGCTTTCACCCTGATTCATCTCTTCCTCCTTTTCCTGTCAGAGAAATTGCTGGAATAGCATCCATTTTGTTCCTCCTTTCTATTCCCCTCTTTTACCCTTTGCATCTCTCTCTTTTTTGACCAATCCGACCTTTCCTCCTTGATTCATTTGGAACTTTCTCGGGAGCAGCATACATATATCTATCCTTCGTCTCGGTATCTTTTTTTTGTCTTTCTTCCTCTTTTTCTCTCTATAATTTTCTTCGTGTTTTCCCCCACACGTTTACTTTCCCTTCCACTGTCTCATCCCGGTCTTCTGCTTCGTACATCTGTCATGAAATTTGTGCCGTGATATATTTCAACATAATGATAGTAGACGTTTTAGACGTAACGGGGATCACTTACAATCATTGCAACAAAACGATGTGTAATTCCTCATATTTTCCGTGGCTACCATTGTAATAAGAAAGTACACAATAGCTTGAAAAGCGATTTTCTTGCATCTGTGCTTTTTTTTAATACTACCGTTTGCTTCAATCTTAAAAATCTACGCTATGTGCCAATCTGTTGTGATAAAACGCTAGTTGTTCGTTTCAATCTTGTGGATTGAATTATTATTTATTGATTTGCAAATAAATTCATATCGCAGAAGACTAGGATATCAAATCGCAGATGGTCTTTTACCTTGCACTGACTCTTCACTGTACAACATTCAAGACAACATTGTAGACTCGTCCCTTTGATGGCCCCATGATTTACTTCGAAACTTTTGTGAGGGGAGTAAAATATTTTCCTCACAAACTAACATAGCGTAAGGCGTTCGGAAATACGTGAAATATTTATGTATAAGAGGGGAGAAAATGTATTACAGAGTTGGATTTCTCTTCTCAAAAAGCTAGGTCAAGATTTTTTTTCTTAGATTTGTATTACATATCTATACATATACTGAAGGAGGCTAAAGGAGGAGACCTAGGCTGTAAATCACCTGTAAATTGACTATTACTTTCTAGGGACTAGTAACCATCGATTTAAAATTATGGCTTTAGTTCTTTCCCACTCCTCCAATACTTTTCCCCAAAAATACAATCATTTTGCTCCCATTTAATTCCTTTATATACCACTTCTAGCAAGAAGATGGGAAAAGTGAAGCTGCCGGAGAAGAGCGGGAGGATTTTGATATCTCTGGAGATTACGACCACAAACTCTTTCCGAGTATTTGTTTTTCGTTCTCCTTTAGTCATTTATATTTATTTATCCTGAACTGACTCTCCAAAGACGTCCATTCCATCTGCCAGTAGTTCATCACCTGCCACACAACTGTCCTTAAACAGTTCCTTGGGGCTTCCTAACCTTAATTTACCTTCCACGTGTCATTCATATATGCAACTGCTCTGACGTCTCCGCCTTGCAAGAAAAAGAAAATCCAAAACTAAAGGAATTAACATGTAGAGAAAAATTATTGAACAACCTCCAAAAATCCAGGGACTTCCTCGATCCACATTTACTTCTGTTCTTGAGAGTAACAAAAACTTTGTAAAATGCCGCCACATGTGAGTGTTGCAGGATTTTATATTGGAGACGGAAGCATCAGGGAAAAAGTTTTAATGTCTGGAAAAGCAGAAAGGAAAAGAAAGCCATGTTGCGGGTGAGTAATATGAAACGGAATTTCCTTCTTCCTGGTCTTGTGTGTACACAATTTCAATTATTTCCTGTTGCCGAACATGTATGTATATAATACGAACAGTAAGAGGACGAATATGTGAGATAGAATAGATGTTTTTTTGGGCCATGAGACAAATCTTAAGTCTCAATACCATCCATTTTTTTCTCTCTGAGAGGACGGGCAGAGACAGGCGGCAGGAAAAAGTTTGCACGGAGAAGGGATGAAGAATATACCATATTTTTTTAATGTCTGACTTGGAAATATTTACTTTAACTCCGTGTCAAGAAAAAAACTGGAGACTCGAATATATACGTTTCTCCCATCGAATACGAGATATGTATATTATGGAACTTGATTTTCTCCAACTTTTTTTTCTCTATAGATGTGGAAGGTAGAAGGAGAGACTTATTCTTCTTCCTTCAAAAATCCTTTTACTTACTTTTGATACTACTACCGTTTTTGCTTTCAAGAGCTATTGCAGTATGTGCATAATCCTTATACTAGAAAAAAGACTTCATGTGAACCTACGCTCTCAACCTCAAGCATGGACTATTGTATGTACACTTTCACACACTATGTAACATTGTCCTCTACTTACGGGGTTCCATTTTCCATTTTCCCCTCCCCTTCAGCCTAAACCAATAACCGCAGCTACGGAGTTGATCAGGTTGGATGAAATCTATCGCGTAAACGACCCGTCACGATTCGACAAGAATTTTCTAAGTTATGGGAATGTTTCCTTGCCAAGTTCAAAAATCGACTTTTCAATCTGTTTGCTGGTATCCATTCTAGAGTAGGTGTTTCATTGCAGTGGAATAAAAATAAGAATGGATTTCCGCTTCCACAATATCCCCAATTATGTCAGTGACAAATTTTGCCCCAGAGCTCATTTTGAAATTCCTTCAAATCTGCATAGAAAACTATTTCATAATTATTGGAACACCCACGTAGAAAATGGTAATTAATGTGCTTTGGTGTCAGCGATATCCCTGACTATGAAATATACGCGGACATGGTGAAAACAAGTAGCTGCAAAAGCACGAAAATATGCACTTTAAAAAAGAATATGAATATCAATTTGTAATTTGTCCACCTCTGGGTTGTCTAAATAAGAGGCGTGAAATTGTATTTAATGACCAATTTATTGGGGATTTAACTGGGAAAACGTCAGCCTGATCCAATCACAATTATTTGAATGACGACTTGAAAATAGCGTCAATTTGTTTTTTTAAGGGACAGCGTTTGCAGCTGGTTTAAAATGATTATTTCTCTCTATTATGATCATTTCTGCCTAGAACATACAGATTTTTTAAGTAAATTAAAAATAAATGCAGAATGGTGTTTCCAGATTCACCACTAATTTCAATTTTTAATGGTATGCAAACCAATATTATTTTTTCCTTCTTGGTGCAGGCGAAATAAAACTTAACGTGAATAACGTTACCAATTATTGTCAAATGGGTGACTTTAATCACATAATCCGCAATAGAATGTTTCATATTTATTTGTACCTAATTCTCACTCCGCATCTGTGGCTACCATCTTTAGCTGTAGAGGGGGCCAAATAGAAATGGTACGCCGTATTTGAGCTCTCTGCGTTAAAAGTATAATTCGAGTGCATACCAGCGCGTGCATCTATAGAAATGAATCTACAGAAATGTGCACGTGCACTCCAGCGTACACACTTTCCTCTTTCCTTTTGCCCACTCACGGGCTGAGTGAAAGGGAAAAGGATTTTTCTTGGACGGGAAATTGAGAAGAAAAGCGTGCTTGAAAAGCTAAGTAAACTTTGGGAATAAGATGCTAATGCAACTTGTATTTTCAAAGTATAATGTGAAATGTAAATACAAGGGACTCCCAGCGGTGGTGTTGGCTTTGTTGAAGAACAGTGGAGTGTGAGACAACTTTCGCCCTTCTCAAGTACGAGTGAAAAAACTGGACGAAGAGGTGGAATGAGGAAAAAAGAAGGGATAGGACAGGATACAGCGAGAGTGATTAAAGGGTTGTAACGAATGTACGAATATTTGGAAAGATGGAGAAACTGAAGGTGCAAAAGTGATGCCACAGGAAGGATAAAAGCAGAGGGAGAGGGAAAGTCAAGAGAATAAAAAATAAAATTCAAGGAACTAAAATCTCTCTAATTGTAAGAAGTGAAACAGGCGACTGATTCTAGAAAGGATCGTAGGCCGTAAGACTAAAAGACTGTATACAATGGTCACGTTGCTAAATTCAGTAACCACTTAAAAATCTAGCGACGAGATTAGCAACTTTCAGTAACCTCCCAAATGATTGTACTGGATGTTCCGTTCCTCCTTGCTGTGGTCTGCGTCTGCCCCTGAAATAATAAAAAACGAGATAAAAATACTAGTTGTTACATAATCTTGTTGCAAATCCAAAAAATCCCCGGCCAGTTGTGACAGGAATTACTCAAGTTACAGCGACTTGTCCGTGTCGAGTTTAAAATTTGGAATTTTTCACTGATTTTACCTTTGCTCGGAAACGCTACCATAACTTGACCAATTCTTGTAGGATCAAGGCGAATCTTTTTTAACTATTAACTAACAATAAATTACAGCACAAAGTTCACTTTTCAGTTAGAATCTTTTGTCTGGCTTCATTGTGTTTATCTGTGTCTCTGCGGTAACCATTAATTTTACACCATACCATTCGGTCTGAACTTCGATGGCTTCCACGCTCTCTTCCATTATGTCAGGCCATATATGTACATGTACATACATGTTTGTGCTGGATGTCGTAAATAATCTACGGGTATGTGCACACAAACCCTTCGGGCATTATGAAATATGTGGATCGATTTTCGCGCAAAAACTTGCTATTTTGTTTCAGGCGAAACAATAAGTGAATTTGTGATAGTGGTGAAAAAAAGTGATAATACGGAGAAAGGAAAATCAACTACTTTCCCCTTACAAAATCACTTTACATGTACTGAGTTTTAACATAATATAAAAATTATACCCCTACCTCTTCTCCCATTTCCCTTTTGTTGAGCTTCAACATCGTCCCGAGAAAGGAGGAGGAAAGTTGCTTGTAATACTTCAGCACATGCCGCCTACGTAAATACATATACACAAGTAGAGGGTTTTTTTCACCTAAAAAGGGAAAAAAAAACTTTTCTCCCCCGCAGGAATAGAAGATACTGGAAGGTGGTGAGAGGTACAACAGGCTTTACTTTTTGCACGGAGCAAAATAATTTAGTGATGGATGGAAAGAAACAAATTCTTTATAAGACAGTCAGCGTGCTTCCAGTGATGGCTGAGTAGATATACATATGTAGCTACATGAAGAAATTTCTCCGGAACCTCTCTTAACTCGTATAGAGGTGTGTGAGTGCAACGGGAAAAACCTCGAGGTGTGGAGCACGAGTCGGGTGGAAAAATTGACATTGATTTTTATTTTAAAAGTTAACACTCCATGAATAGGCACGCAGACAAGGATTTTTCTCCGGACAAAAAGGTAGGATGTCGAGCAAGATTTTTGACATGCCTCACAGCCAACAAGCAGAGAGACCGAGGAAGGAGGCCAAGACAGGCGAGAGGACACATTTAATTTTTGCTCTGTCTCCCCGTGGAAATGAGCGAACGCGTGTTCCACCCATGATCTCACTGTAGTTTGTACACATTGTAATAGTATCTGGAATAAAACGCTTTCAAAAACCATTTTCATCCGTCAAAATTTGAGACATCATTTTCAAATATTAAGTGCAAAAATTATAGACCAATCTATTTTCCAGTCAAAGTGTGTCTTTGTCACGCACATGCCTGCACTTGTCCATGGCGAAAGCAATGAAATCTTCTTGGTTTTGAGCTGCAATTTTCCGGGAAGGGTTCCCTATTTCTTGGAATTTTTCCACCTCCCAATAGTCTGGTGACTAAGATAGAATACATAGAGTGAAAATATCCATTTTGGCAATTTTCTACAATGCAAAGAGACTGTGTACTGCTTGCATGTACGTGTCTACTAATACATTATTCCTAACACCACTACATTGCGACGGCTCTCATGCCTAAGGAGACGAAGAATCTGTGATCCCCATTTCCCCCACTACCCATTGATTTCCCTTTTAGAAGGAGCTCAGAACATGGGGAATTTTCTCTTCTCACATTCTTCTTGTCCTTATTTTCCATTACGGTCTAGGCTGTTGTAGTAGTTATTCACACGTGAAATGCAGTGCCCTCCAAAGCCAATTGCAAACGATGGAGAGTCTGCATTCCATAATGTGTGCCTTTTTTATTATACCAAACAAGTCTTCCTTTTATACCATACCTTCCACTACAGATTCTTGTTGACAATAATATGCCTATTGAAAGGACAGGGTTGGATGCAGGCATGTATACACAAGTTGGTGACGTTAGGCTTCTTTTTCCGCGTAAAGTTCCATCATTGTACTATACATATCCGTATATACAGTATATATACGAATCCGGAATTTCAAGTTCTTCCACTAGAATCACGTGGCCGGATCTCCGCATTTCCGCTGCACGTCCGGATTGAAAACTTGGCAGCGATTTAATTTTTTGGAAGGGAAGGACAAAAATATTGGACTTCAAAAACATGAGATTTGGGCAACAATTTGGCACTAACCATCACACCAACAACATGGCGTAAGCACAAAACGTATTGACTGCTTCTGGGAAGGGGAAAGCACATAAAGCCCAAACCAACGCAGCAAGATGGGCGATAGCAAGGAGAAGGATAACTGGAAAAATAAAGTAGGTTAAAAATATGCCAGAATGCCAAGAAATAAAGAGCGAAAGTATGGAGAGAGTTGGGGAAGAATTTACAGTAGGGTAGAGAAAAGAACCAATACTAAGGAGTCAAAAAGGGAAGTACAAAGAAAACTGGTAAAAGGAGAAAGCACACGGAAAAAGAATAGTGGAGAGGTAAGTAAGTACGGAGAAATAGGGAAATTATGGGGGAATAGGAGAAATAAAGTACCATACCATAACAGAGATAATACAAGAGATGCAGAAATTACCGATAAACGGAAAGTGAGACGTGTAATTACGAGGAAATGACATCGAGTACATAATGAAGAAAGTACAAAGAGCGGGGATGGCAGATACTACTGAGAAAGTTAAGGGGAAAGTGACGTAAAATAACCGAGAAAGGGAGAGAAAAGAAATTATGGAGAAATATTGAAGAAAAAATTCTATGGTAAAGCATAAATAATGTACGAGACTAAAAACTAGGGGAAGTTAAGGAGAGTAAAATGAAAACTAATATACATACATACATATAGAACACCTTACAGGATAAATGGACAAAGGAAAATGAAGTGCTGAAGGCATAAAAGGCCGTAAAAGCCGAGGCCAACAAAGCTGAAGCTCTGATTTCTGAAAGCAAAATATCCTGGCAGAATTCGAAGAATTGGTGTTATAATCAATTTGATTATTGTGTTCCATTTTTTTTATCTTGCATATGGGAGAAGAATCAAATGTATAAATATGTGTCCATCGACGGCGAGCATTAATTCGCGTTATCGTCTCCAGTTTTTCTTAGTTCATGTAAGGACTGTGCTTTTACATGGGAGATGATGGCATTTGGTTTTCGACAACATGTTCAAGTTTAACCTTTCCTTTTTTGCCCGATTTCTTTCGCCTGTCACCCACCTTTGCCGTCCCCTACACAAGGAGTAATAAATGTGGGAGGCTAGCTGGGGCGTAGGAGAGCTGCGGGGGCAATTCAGGCCACACATAAAAGCTTTATTTTGTCTAACGTTGACATATATACGTATACATAAAATGTGGTGAATTTGAAAGAAAGGAAACTCTCCATTAAGGACAAGCAAAGTCCTGATGGTACCAGGCGCGGGTCACACAATGGATGAGAATGGTTTTAACAAATTAAGGCACTGTGGTGTGAAACAGAGTGAATGAGCTCTCTATTTCTGCCCCGTGTCTAAAAATACTTTCACTTCAAACGCTGTCACCTCCAACTCTTTGTCGTGACAATGTGTTTCCTTCCTTTTCTGTGCCCACAGTGGACGGGTTGGATGTAAAGAGAGCATTTGGACTATTCAAAACTTAATAATAGTAATAAAGTTAGCGCTCAACTTTTTTTTTCCTCCTGGATTAGATTTTTTGGACCAGCCTCCTACTATTCCCCGCTTCGTAAGAAGTAAATGTTGCCGTTTAGAGCTTGAGAGAGTATGTATAGAAGACACTTTTTATGGATGCCTCTATATGTATACATTTTGCATAATAAAAGCCTGTGTAGTTACTGCCTTCGAGATGAAGGAGAGGGCAATGCGAAAGTGAGAGAGACGAGGGGAAATGGGAGAGATACCAAAATGTTGGCGAGAGGAAATCTCTAAGAGTACAGCCACAAGAAGCAGAGAGAGAGAGAGGCGAGGGAGTGAGTAAATCCTCCAGAGATCTAGCCGGCCTGGAGCAATCTTTTGTTGTGGCTGTGCATATTCATCGTTGAAGGAAGCCGTTCGCATGTCTCGCAACAATCCATCAGTGACATTCAATAAGCAAATGGCCATTATCCCAGTGTCTGTGTCACTATCAATTCTATTATCCTTCCCAAGTCCCAGAGTTCGTGAGTGAGGACGGCAGCAATAATAATGGATGTCGAAGTTGTGGAGGATGGCAGACATGTGGGGTGGGGGGGAGAAAGATTTGCACATATTCAAAATTTTTGGAAACATGAGCTTACTGTTCACGAGGAATGAAGATAATGTCCTGCCGTGGAGTGTATAACTCTATAACGTACCGATTGAATAGAAGGAAAAAGTAATTTATTTTGATTTAACCATTGCTTAATGGTTTTCGCCCCAGTTGAAAATAAATTTCCAAGGAAACTAAGGCCGAGGTAAAAGTTTCCATTCACTTTGTTTTTTTGCATACTTTCACTACTCACATGGAAAATTACAAAGCTTCTCTTGCTTTTCCTCCCTTGTTCTGACTATAGGGAAAACTTGAGTTACTCTCTTTATTGTTCATCAACAAAAAGTTTTATAACGAGCGTTTATACATGAATTTTTTTATGCTACAACGATGGCAGCGTGTTTGAACGGGAGGGTCAAAGAGAGAAAAAATACAAATAAATAGGAGACGCTGTCGTAGCAGAAAAATATGTTATAGTAGTTGGTAGAAGTTTCGTTTTTTTTTTTTTTTTTACTTTTTCTCTACCCGACAGTTTTCAATCAGGAAGGAATTAGGGGGTGGAGAAAATGGAGGAGAGAGACAGACAAGGAAAATGGCATTTGAAACATTTTGGGTGTACATGCATAAGCCAGTGACAATGCATGCGTGAGACTGATTCTCATCACTGTTGTCTGTCACGTCTTCCTCCCTTCGACTTTGTCCTGGTTTTGTTATCTTCCGTCTCTTTTTTTCCTCCGGTATATAACACGGTTCTCATTTTCTCTATTCGTTGTATTTTCCCACCCGTTGCTGCAGTTCATTTCCGGCCTCATATCTCCCTCCGAATCGTCCTTCAATTTATTCATGTTGAATTTTCCTCAATTTTCCTCTTCGCAGATTTCCCTCAGCTTTCCCTCTAATTAGGTTTTTTCATGGCCCTTGTTCTTCGTTTCTGTTTTTAGGTGCTCTTCCTTCTCTCTTTTGTAATTTTGCTCTTAACTTTGGCGTGATAAATTATATTTTTTTATCATTCGCATACCTTAGTAGTCCCGTGAAAAATTTTCGGTACATATCCAAACTCCCTCAGTTTGCTCTTCGTGCAATAGCATGGATCCTACTCCCAGTCGCTCGTGTGCCTCTGCAGCTAAAAATGCCAGCTTTTAGTCGTAGGTCTGGCCCAGAAATTGAATTAATTGAAGCTGTCGTAGAAACTTGTTCAGGTACTCATACTTAATTTAAAGTTTTTTAAAGTCCATCCTTTCCAAAATAAGTACCTATATGGGTGTGTACATACGAGTATTATGCATTATTTAACGAGCCTGGTGAGATACTTACTCAAGCCTGGTGTTGGGAATTTGCAATGTCATGACGGTTGAAATAACCAAAAAGTGAGCTACGTAAGAACCAGAAGTGAACTACTGTCCCGTGTTAATTTTTTGCAGGCTCTTTCCCACTTTTCGTTGTTTTTACTATGGATGTGAATTTGTAAAAGTTAGTCATTTACTGAGCTCCTTTTCGCCTGCTTACTATCAAGGAATGGCATCGGAAAAAATATGAATTAAAATTCGAATTAAAATACGTGTTTTTTCCTAATTATAAATTCAAATTTCGGATATCCAAAATATAAATTATAATTCCAATACAATTTTATTCGAATACTCAGGCATATATGAATACGTATTCAATACTATTCGAATACTTTTAAAAATGTATTCGTAATGCAATCTGGCATAATTTGTAGCTTAAAATAAACGCAAAAGCATTACACAAAAAAAAATTATAAATTGACTCCGCAACTCTGATTTTGTAAAAATCGATGCTTTTACGGATGAAATAGCTATATTACTGCCAAAATTGAAAAAATTATCATTACAATACCGTGATTTTGCCAAAAAACTTGCTAGAAGGCGGGATTTTGCAACGTAATAAAGGAATTTTTGAATAGCAATAAAGTATCGGAATTCAAATGTCAACTTTTGAATACGCATTTGAATTTCGAATGTATTCGTAATTATAAATTAAAACTAAAATATTTTCCCCACAAAAATCTGGATTCTAATTCCGATTAAAATACTGAAAAATATGAATATAATTCCGATTTGAATTCGAATACCGATTTGGATGTCATACCTTGCTTACTATGTTATTTCATTTAGCCAGTGGTTTTTCTTCATATACAGCTACGCAATCGAGACTTTTATGTGTGAAAAGGGGTGGGTTTAATCTGGGTATAATGTTCCGTTTCCAGTTTGGAATTTCAGTCTCATTTGTACGAGTATAAAATGACAGAATCAAGAACCTGTCTGAGCCATCATACGATTCCTTTCGCATGACTTCTTCCACATTTTTGCTCTCGATTTGTGACTAAATGTTTGTCCTTTTTTCGGTCTCCTCCCTCCTCAGATTCAATATTTCGTCCTTCCTATCTACATACAATGTATTTAGCTTTTTTGTTCATCAAATATGTAGTGATTAGCGATGTCATGAGTTTTAGTGACTCACGTTCAGAGTGTCAAGCGATTCGGGAAAAATGTGGTAATGATTACTTTTGCTACTAGATTCACCGTCCATTATTGCCCGAATAATGAACGTAAGTGATGTATGTTCCTTTCGAAAAGCGTAAACTTAAAACTAATCATGTTTTCTATTTTTTTAAACCTGTTTTCATACAATGGGTTTTTCACATTCACAATTAAACATCGGTAGAACTTTCCTTTGTTTCATCCACAATAGGATTAATACTATTACACCCTCTCGGTGTCCAAGTCACAGCGCTTATAAACCTTCTACATGTAAAATATGTACATTAAATATATGTATACAATTTGTATTTGTACTTACATCATTGGTGAAGAAACGTATGTAATCATTTCCAGTGAGGGCTAATTCACGAAGTAATCACCTCTATTTTGGTGCAGTGCACAAATTAGTCGTCAATTAAAAAGCAATAAAAACACAATTTGCAGAAAATTTTCATTTTCCCACACGCTGTCTCCACAACTACATTCGCATTCACTTTTGTATCTCAGATTGTATCTCAGATTTTGTAAATTCAGAATACCATATTATTTATACCATACAAGAACCATCGAGATTCTAGCATGTCGGAAACAAGTACGGTTTACCGTGTAACCAGTGGCATGATGGGTCATAATTAGGCAAACACATAAAAATATTATCAAATTCTTCATTTTGTTGACAAAATTCCGAGTCAGGGTACGATTACATAATGGCTAACGGTTACAAATTACAAAAACCTAACTAATGGTTAAACTAACCTAACCTGTACTAATAGACAATAGAGATGTCACATCATCAGATGTGATGATGTGAACCATTTAAAACGTTTATAGCATGCGCTACTCCCTGAAAATTAGTTATAAAATAATATTAATGGAAATCTGTAAAACGGCACGGCAAGAATGTGAGAACATTCTCCTTCCAAACGCTTTCTATTAACCTCGTCATGAATACACACATTTAGCTTTAGGTTGGCAAACGATGTGGAGAAGTAAAATGGGAGCTGTGGATACAGTTGATCTAGTGCGATTATTTTTATTCATGCATGTTCCTCCCCTACATTTCGCCCTTCAGAGAGAACAATCCCCCCTCGCCTTGCTTCTCTTTCAGATTCCCCAAGCGTAGACAAGCACCAAGGCTTAAAAGAGCTTAGTGGGTGATGAATGGCAGTAAAAATGACTTGTATTCCCACTCGTCCCTCTATGTATTTGTCATGTGTCTCTTTATTGTTCTGCATCCGTACATCTCTCATGTGCTCGGATTTGTGGAGCAGCACAACTTCCCATACATGGACGTAGTATGCACTTACTAATGTACCTCGTGGTGAAGGGAGGAAGTAAAGTGGAAGGATAGGGATAAAATATTTTGGACCACGCTCCCAACATTTTTTTTTTTTGCGAGGGACAGAAAAGACACGTGTGTATGAGACTGTGTCTTCTTCAGAGCGAAATATATCTAGCTTCCATTTTCGCAGTACTAGCAGTATCTATTCCCAATGTTCCCGCCCCTAAACCGCATTCATTTAAATTGGTATATGTGTGCGTGTGGTTTGAGATTTGAGAGTGTGCCAAAAGTACTTTGTACACACAAATGGGACACTTTGGCGTGCATGATAACATACGTTTCTCAGGTTTTGCCCACAGCTTGTCCCCCAGGAAAAAAGAAAAACCATTGGGTCCATGAAATGCAAACGAGTTTTGGACAATATAATGAATTTAAAGGAGAAGAGTGATAGATGCAGGAAAAAAATAGAATTTACTATAGGAAATGGAGAGTGGAATGCTTTTGTCTAGGAGAAAGTTTGCTGCTAACTAGTAAAGCAGAGGAAGATGGAGTTTTCATGGACTTGAAAAACGAGGGGAAGGAAGTGACGGATTATCGAGTTTGGGATTAGGATTACTGTCGTGATTATTTTCCAAAAAATAATTTCTCAGGATTCGGATTGAGATTAAAGTGATGAAGTGACCGGGATTAAATTATGGGATTAAGCAAATAATTTTTTTTGAGATTCGGATTCGGATTAATCCTATAAGGTGGGATTACAATTCAGGAGTATGGGATTACGGATTGGGATGATGATATTCGAACTACACCTTGATATTTAACGCTTTAACTCCAATTTTATCTATTAATTTCAATTATCCAATTGGAATTTCCACTAGTGTTCTCGATTGAGGTTCTTTCCAATACAGAAAATTAAAACTTTTTCAAAATAGTTAATCCCCTAATCACGATGAGTTTTAGTTTCGGGATTAGGGATTAAACATTGTGTAAACATTTATGGGATTAGGGATTAAAGATTAATTCTTGTCCAAAATATTTTGAGGATTAATCCGGGATTATTTAATCCGTAGTCCCAATCCGTAACCCATTTGGGGATTTAATCCGGGATTGTCACTACCTTGAACGAGGGATAAAGAGATTTTTATCTCCGCAGCGTTAAATTTAAGTGGTCCTGCTGTTCCAGTACACGTACAACACAAATTGATACCGATGAAACAAAAAGCAGGTATAAGACGCTTAGTCACTTCCTGTCTGCGATTTTCTTGCTTCCTCGTCCAGAGTTTCAGGCATCACGTTTGGGAAGTGTATTCCTTTGATAATCCTTCTATTTGTCTTCCGCTTTGTCTGAAATGTAATTTTTGCCTAATTTGTCCTTCAGAAGCTTACAATTACGCACAACGACCGTTTCCCGAAGAGTGCGTTGTCTCAATGTGTTCAGTTTCTATTAAGCTTGAAATTGTAACTTGTCTTGTACATATTTTCTTATTTTTCTGAGGGATTCATCTCATCCTTCACCCCTCCAAAGGCAACCCCAAACTTTGATTCCAGAAATACTCCGTAATTCCTTTGAGTTGACTGCTTTCCCAATCCTATTTAACGCGTCCAAAGTTTCCCCGAAACCAGATCAATTTGAATTTATGCAGCATCGCACAGGATTTAATAAATATTTAAATTAATCGGGCAAACAGTCTATTGCGTTACGCAATAAAATCAATGTTTCCGCATAATCTTTTTTTTAAATTTTCTTTCAGGCCGTCATGTAAAACAATTTTTTTTATTGTACCCTGAATTTAATTTAATGGTGAATCTAGAAAAACAATTTCATTCAAATCCGAGCACCATTGACAAACGAGGAATCCTTTTCAGACGTTCCCTGGCTTTAGAAAAAACGGCACCATTAATGTGATTGATGCCTTCGAGGGAGGATTATTTTTTATGCCCATTCTAGCAGCGTTTATATTCCTCCCGAAGGGTTTCTCCTCAGAATGTCAGCAATTTCTATCACCTAATATATAAATTTTAGGAGGACAACGGGGAATACAGAGTTATTTGAGACATACGTATAAAATTAAAAACACAAGTACTTATTCATCAATTCAGACAATCCACAAAAGTGTAAAATGTAAAAAAAATCAGTTTTATTTTTCATGTGCATATATACAAAATATATTGCTACAGTGTAAAAAACTTCATTTATGTCTTTACAGGACACTTGCCCAATTTATCTTACCATTAACGGATATGTACGTAGCATTGTGGCGTCGAATTGCATGTGAATACAATCGAAAATAAAGTGAGTAAAAAAACCTGTAATGAAGAAGAAATTTGACCCCGCAGTTTCATCCCTCGTTCTCATTCCCAGCAAAGAAGAAATTCATAAAATTTCCTGGCTTTTTTAAATCATCGTCATTACGGAGGAGGCCTTGCGTTAGTTGTAAAACACTCTGGAGAAGTTGCAAACCAAGAACGTTGGCTCAATTTTTCGTGAAGGTACTTGGTGAAAATTTCCTCGTA